>PVJX010012590.1:0-49882 GCA_004027295.1 Dolichotis patagonum
ACAGACACACAGACACAGACACACACACAGACAGACACACAGACACAGACACACACACACAGACAGACACACACACAGACACAGACACACACACATACAAGTAGGTCAGTTGGCATCATATTTACTAGTGGAAATGTTTTTGGCTAAGAAGCTCATCTGCAGAAAATGATGTTTGGAATAATTGCTAATGATCTCTAAATAGGGTATGTTTGCAAATGCGTTGAGTTAATCATCATTACTTATTAAAGTATTTGCACATTTTCTTTGCATCTCTCATGATAATGGGTATAGGTGTTTATATTTTAGAGTTGGACTTCTGATTTTAAGTTGTCAAACTGTTCTTGATATGTCTGTCGCTCTGCCCTGCAGTTTGAACATTTGCTTATGGTGGAAAGTGCTCTCAGTGGTGTTTTGCTGCTTCTTGGCTTCCCCTCCTCCTCTCCCACATTCTCTCCAGGAGAAATGAAGCCTGAATACGTTCCCTCCAAAACATTTCCTCTAGGAAAAATAAACCCTGAAGTTGTTTTCCAAATGCTTTATATATCTCTGATTTATGACTTTCCATATGATGGAAAAAGTATTCTACTACTGTGTGTATTTAATTTGAACAGGTGAGTGTGTACAGAGCAAACAGTCTAAATAATACCGGATAGCATTTGAAAAGAATGTTTGCTCAGCTGTGCATTGCCAATCTCTAGACACTTGCTCCCCTCAGTGTTACCCACTTGGAGAGGAAAAATGTTAATTGAGATGGCAGTTTATTTCCATTTGTAATTTTTGCTGAATTTGGGATATTACAGGGGTTTTTTCCTCTTTGCAATTCCAACCTTAATTTTAGAGAGGTTAGTCATTTTCTGTCACTCCCTAACAGTGGCCAACTTGCAAAAATGACATAAACTCATTCTAGAATCTAAGTGGTTGACCTTCATACTCACTCAAAAAATTTGAGATAGTGTGGGGAAAAAGGAAAAACAAAAGCTAATGTTTTGAAACAAATAAAAAAGAGGGTATGTGGGGAGCCATGGACCACTTTATAATCTCATGAAGACCAGTACCATGCTATTTTTAAAAATCATTATAGTTGTGTAATGTAACTTGAAATATAGTATGGTGATGCCCCTTGCTTTTAATGGATAAAGAAAATATGATCTATCTATCTATCTATCTATCTATCATCTATCTATCTATCTATCTATCTATCTATCTATCTATATCTCAGCTATAAAGAATGATAAATGAGTTTTTGTAGGGAAATAAATGCACCTTGCGATCATAATGCTAAATGAAATAAACTAGATACAGAAAGTGAAGTATCACATAGTTTCGCTTGTTTGAGAAACTCCAGGTGTATAGAATAAAATGGAGATGATAGGAATCAGGAAGGTGGACTTTGTGGAGGTGAGAAGGGGATCTGAGAATGGGGGCAATGGAGGGAAGGAAGGGAAAATGAAAATGATCCAGATATGATATGTATATGTGCCAGCTTCCCTAAATGAATGTATTAATTACATATCACAAACATATGCCAATTTTAAAAAGAAACAGAAAAAGCATGGAAATTTTATTTTAATTAATTAATCTTTGACCATTTGATTTATTTTATTTTTCTGTAGTCTGTTGTAATTTGGACAAGTGTAACATTCCTTTTCTCTTGCTATTCCCGTCTTCTCCTTTCCAACTGCCTTCCTCTTAAACTGCCTTCTTCCCCCCTTTCACAAAAGCTAAGTTTTCATTTTATGAACAGACACTTCTCAGAAGAAGTACAAATGGCAAATGAATATGTGAAAAAATGTTTAACATCACTAGTTATTTGAGAAATGTAAATTAAACTAACATTGCGAGTCCATCTCATTCCAGAAAGAATGGGTATTATCAAGAAAACAACTAATAACAAATTATCCTTCTTTTTTCATTGCTTTTCTTTCTCTTTCCTCCTTTATCCTTCTTTTTGCATTGGTTTTTTCCCTTTCCTCATTTACTCCTCTTCCTCCCTAGTTCCCTATTCCTTTTGAAGTTTTTTCCTATTTCACTGTGTCTATTGTACATTTTTGTTTTTATTTACATCTTCAGTTTATTACACTAGAGAGATGATGCAATCTTTGAATATACATGGTCTCAAGGGCCATCCATTTAGCTATTAAAGTCTCAGTTTTATCTTTCTTCATGGCTGAGTAATACTCCATTATAGAAAAAAACCATCTTTTTTATCTATTGATTGGTTGATGAGCATTTGGGTTGCATCCATAATGCATCTATTACAAATTGTGCTGCTATAAACATGAATGTGCACATATTATTGTTTTATGATGCTTTTAAGTCTTCTGAGAAGATACCTAGAAGGGGAGTAGCTGCATCAAATGAGACTGCTAACCCTAGATCTGAGGAATCTCCACACTGATTTCCATAGTGGTTGCACCAGTCTGCACTCTCATCAACAGTGGAGAAGGGTTCCTTTTTCTCTACAACCTCACCAACATTTATTATTTATTATTTTCTTGATAATAGTCATTCTTTGTGGAGTGAGATGGAATCTCAGTGTTGTTTTAATTTGTGTTTCTCAGATAACAAATGATGTTAAACATTTTTTCATATGTTTATTTTCCATTTGTACTTGTTCTTCTGAGAATTGTCTGTTCATCTTAGATACCCATTTTTGCATTGGGTCTTTGAATATGGGGGGTCCAAATTTTTTCAGCTCTTTATATGTTCTAGATAATCCTTTGTCTGAAGAACAGCTGGAATAACGTTTTCCTCACTCTATGGGTTATCTTTTCCTCTGTTTGGGTTTCTTTTGCTGTGAAAAACTTTTTAATAAAATGAGACCCCAGTTGTTGATTCTTTGTGATAGCTCCTGTTCAATCAGGATTTTCTTCATAAAGTCACCTGTGTCTGCTAGATTTCTACCTATTCTATCTTCCAGCAGATTCAGCATTGCTATTTTAAAATTTAGATTTTTGATACCTTTTGATTTTAGTTTAGTGCATGATGATAGAAATGGGTTTAGTTTTAGTCTTTGGTGTGTGGAATGACAGTTTTTCCAACACCACTTATTAAAGAGGCTATCATTCCAGTGAATGTGTTCAGCCCGTTTGTCAAAGATCAGGTTGCTGAGTGCATTTTGAGTTGTTTCTGCATCTTCTAGACTGTTTCACTGATCCTCAGGTCTTTTTTTTCCAGTGCCATGCTGTTTTTATCATAGTAACTTTGTAGTATAATTTCAAGTCAGGAATTGTGATGCCCCGTGACTTGTCTTTGTTGCTCAGAATTGCTTTTGCTACTCTAGGTCTCTTCTGGTTCCAAGTGAATTTTAAGAATGTTTCAGCCAGTTCTGTGCAGTATGGTAATTGTATTTTGATTGGAATTGCATTAAATCTGTGTAGAAATTTTTATTTATTTTTTATTTTTTTATTTTTTATTTAAACAAGAAGAAAGAAAAAAAAACAAACAAAACAGAAAGAGGGTAGCAACAATACAGAATTCCAAAGCGGAAAGAAAAAAAAAGAAAAAAAAGAACAACCACCACCACCACCACCACCACAACAACAACAACAAAATACTAAGAAATTGCCACTTGATAAGTTACATACTGTCATCATTGGAAATAGCTGTTCAAGTTACAAAGTTAAAACATACAAAGTACACATTCAAACAATGAGCCTGTTAACGGTTCTGCTCAACATTTTAACAAAAACAGTAATATGGTCATCTATCTTACACACTTAAACACACATGAAGTTATATCCTTTAGAGCACTTTCTTTTCCTCTCTTTTTTACAGTAGCAATTACACATTTTGGGTTTTGTTACTCTTACAGTTCTTATTACTTTTTACACTAGAGAAACAATGTGATATTTATAAATGTGATTCTTATTTATTTCACTAATGAGGATAGTCTCAAGTTGTCTCCATTTCCCTATGAAGGCCTCAAGATCATCCTTTTTCATAGCTGAGTAATATTCCACTGTGTAAAAATACCACATCTGTTTCAGTCACTCTGCGGTTGATGGGCATCTTGGTTGTTTCCAAGATTTAGCTATTACAAATTGTGCTGCTATGAACATGGGTGCACATATATCATTGTGATATGAACTTTTCAGTTTCTCTGGGAAAATACCCCAGAGGGGAATAGCTGGGTTGAATGGAGCTTCCACTCCTAGTCTTCTGAGAATTCTCCATACTAATTTCCATAGTGGTTGCACCAGTCTACACTCCCACCAACAGTGGAGCAGTGTTCCTTCTCCCCCACAGCCTCGCCAACGTTTGTTATCAGTTGATTTCTTGATGGCAGCTATTCTTTCCAGTGTGAGATGATATCTCAATGTTGTTTTAATTTGCATTTCTCAAATGACAAGTGATGGTGAACATTTCTTCATGTATTTGTTTGCCATTTATATATCTTCATCTGAGAACTGTGTGGTCATCTCACCTGCCCATTTTTGGAGAGCGTCTTTGAATTTGGGGGGGTTGATGTTTTTCAATTCTTTATATGTTCTTGATATAAGTCCTTTGTCTGAGGGGTTGCTGGTTAAAATTCTTTCCCATTCTGTGGGTTTTCTTTTCATTCTGATCGTGATTTCTTTTGATGTGCAGAAACTTTTCAATAATATGAGATCCCATTTGTTGATTCTCTGAAGTGTTTCCCGTGCAGTTTGTGTTTTGTTCATGGATTCTCTGCCTACACCTATGTCTCCAAGATTTCTACCTACCTTATCTTCTAGTAGATTTAGTGTTTCAGTTTTAATGTTTAGGTCTTTGATCCATTTAGACTTTAGGTTTGTGCATGGTGATAGGCATGGATCTAGTTTCAGTCTTCTGCATGTGGAGAGTCAATTTTTCCAACACCATTTATTAAAGAGGCTATCCTTCCTCCAGTGAACATGTTTAATCCCTTTGTCAAATTATCAGGTGGCTGAGTATCTTTGTACCTATATTTGTATCTTCTAATCTGTTCCATTGATCATCAGGTCTATTTCTTTGCCAGTACCATGTTGAGTTTATCACAGTGGCTTTGTAGTACAGTTTCAAGTCAGGAATTGAGATGCCTCCATTGCCCAGAATTGCCTTTGTGTAGCAATTTTGAAAGTGTGGTCATTTTCACTATGTTGGTGCTTCCTACCAAAGAGCTAGGGTTATCTTCCCATTTTCTGATATATTCTTTAATCCTCCCCTTTTTTCCCCAGAGAATTGTAGTTTTCAGTGTAGAAATCTTTTACTTCATTCCTAAGTATTTCATTTTATGCTATTGTGAGGGGTATTGTTTCCTTAATTTCTCTCTCAGTGAGTTTGTTATTTTTATACAGGTATGCTATTGATTTTTGAGTGTTGACTTTGTATCCAGCTACTGTGCTGAATTTGGTTATTAAATCTAGACATCTTTTGGTGGAGTTTTTGGGATTTTCTATGTAGAGTATCATGTCATTTGCAACAATAATTTAACTTCTTCCTTTCCTATCTTTATTCCTTTTATTTCTTTCTCATATCTAATTGCTCTGGCCAATATTTCTAGAAGTGTATTGAACAGGAGGGGTGATAGTGGATGAAAGAGTTTTGCCCTAGAATAAATTACAGAACATTATGGGAGTGGAATGCCAAATTGAGGATGTTTACCCTGAGGTCACTTCCTCCTTCCCCTATTACAACTTCCTTTTTCTTTTCCCAGTGTGCGTGAAGAAAATTTCAGTCAGCTCCTCATGTGTCATCAATGCCCGCCTTAAGCACCACCCCCAATCAAAGGTTATGTATACCTCCATACCTCATATTTAGGCAGAGGAAAACCCAGACAGCTCCCAGTTATGGGCTCCTCTTCACGTCCTTGGAATAAAGGTCACTTTTACTTTTTCTTATATTCTGCTCCTTTATTGCACTGAAAAACTCTAACAGTGGATATCCTTGTCTTGTTCCTGAATTAGTGTAAAAGATTTCAGTTTTTGACTATTTAGTATGATATTGACTTTTGGTTTGTCATAGATTATTTTTATCAGATTGAGATAAAGACAATCTATTCCAATTTTCTTTAGGGTTTTTATCATTAATGGGTGTTGAATTTTGTCAATGCTTTTTCTGTGTCTATTGGAATTATCGTACAATCTTTGTCCTTTGTTCTATTGTTTTAGAGTGTATTACAGTTTTCGATTTGAATACATTGAACCATCCCTGCTTCCCTGGGATGAATCCTACTTGGTCCTGGTTATAATTTTCTTGATGATTTGCTGCATTCTGTTTGTCAGTATCTTATTAAGGATTTTTGTGTCTATGTTCATTAGGGAGATTGGCTTGTAGTTTTCTTTTTTGGTTGGGTCTTTCTCTGGTTTTGGTATCAGGGTAATACTTGCTTCCAGGAATAAGTTTGGGAGTATTGCTTCCCTTTCTGTTTCTTTAAAGAGTTCAGGGAGTGATGGCATTAGATTCTCTCTAAATTTCTTGTAGAATTCTGCTGTGTATTTGTCAGGACCTGGGATTTTCTTTACTGATAGGTTTTAAATTACATTTTCAATTTAATTGCCTGACATTGGGTTATTTAGAATTTAATATCTTCTTGATTCAACTTTGGTAATTCAGATGTATCTAGAAATCTGTTCATTTCATCTGTGTTTTCTGTTTTATTAGAATAAAGGTTCTCAAAGTAGGTATTAACTATCTTCTGGATTTCTGTTGGATCTGTTGTGATTAGCATGAAAAATTTTAAAAAGTCTAATGAAGGCTATGGACCTTTTCATATATCATTATATTAGATTCCATGTATAACATGTGCAACTGTAGGGGTTTACAGATCCATTGAAACCCACTCGAATTGATTTACAGTAGGCCTCCCTTAATTGTGGTTTCCCTTTCTACAGTTTCAGTTATTCACATCCAACAATAGTTTAAAAATACTAAATGGAAAATTCTAGAAATAAATAATTCATGTTTCAAATTGTGTGTATTTTGAGTAGTGTGATGAAATTTTGTACCCTCCTGCTTTGCCCTGTTTGTGATGGAAATCATCTGTTTGTCTAGTGCATTCTTGCTGTAGATGCTACCTGCTGATCTGTCATTTAATAGCTTTTCTGATTATCATATCAGCTGAGATGTTGTCTGTGTGTGAGAGAGAAAGAGAGAGAGAAAGAGAGAGAGAGAGAGAGAAATCACATTTTCATGTAACCTTATAATACATTATTGTTAGAGATCCTTTTTGTTATTATATATTATTGTTTATATCTTACTGTGCCTTATTTATGAATTAAACTTTAGCATGGGTATGTGCATGTGAAAAAAAAACAGTACATATAGAGTTTGTCACTATCCAAAGTCTCAGGAATTTACTAAGGGTTTTGGAATTGTCCACTGTAGATAAGGGAATTTATTTATTGATTTGTTAATGTGATTATTCTTCACACATTTATTGAGTCTGTGAGTTGGGACAAAATGTTCTGTAGATAGATCTGTGATCAACTTGTTTGCTCTGGTGTAACTTGGAATCTAGTTGGTGCTAGACAGTTGAAGCTAAGTGTGATGCATCCGTGATCAAGATGGGTGAGGGAATGTAGAAGAGGGCATTTTCATTTAGAGGCCTCAGAGGTAAACTGAGAACTGAGGTAGCCCCTGCAGGCTGCCATCCAGCTAGCTGAGATGTTCTGCAAAGTGGAGGAAGCTGGCTGATGGAGGATTAGGAGCAAGTTTACAATCTAAGCCCTTCTATCTTCTTAATGTGTTAGTAAAGGCTGCCAGGCTTGAGTGATGTTTTGATAGCTCCTGAATTTTCCTTTGGATGGCATATCTCACAATCACAGCATTGAGCTCTTTGCTGATTCCTGTTTGGTTGTCACATATGGCTGAATGTCTCCAGCTCTATCTTGTCTCTTCGAATTAGAGATACTGAGCCAGGAAGACTGAGTGGCATTTGTAATACATATTGTCTCACATGTCTGTAGTCTGTAGGACTGAAAAAATGCATATTTTTCAGGAGAATTGTTTTAAAACTAAACTATCTGTAGCACTGAGGAAATGTAGTATTCATTGTCTTAGGTAAAATATGTCCAGAACCACATGAAGAAGCTATTGAATGTAGAAAGACAGGCTTATGTGAGAGGGAGTGTGGCTTTCATTAGGGGGATTTTGGAAATGGCCTTGAGTGAAGGCCATTAATTTCATGGTCAAATCTGCACCTTAGTAATTGCTCTTGGTTTTGCCTATTGGTATTAGTTTTTCCTTCCTTCCTTCCTTCCTTCCTTCCTTCCTTCCTTCCTTCCTTCCTTCCTGTTTAGGAGAACTCAAAACATTTTTATCATTGAAAAGTTCAAAGATATACAAAAATAGATAGAGTTCTATGTGTCTAGCTTGCACAATTATCAACACGTGGCCATTCTCATTGCATCTGTGCTTTCAACAAATTCAAGGCATCACTGCATTTCATCTGTAAATATGTCAGTATATAGCTAAAAAATGTAAGAACTTAACACAGTGTTAAAAAAGTAAGTGCAGCTAATATAAAAGTAATCCAATGCAGGTGCACTTTAGAGGATCTGTGAAATTCAGAGAAGTATAAAGAACATTACAATTGCTTTTAACCTCATCATCATAGACAGCTGTTGTTAATATTTGGAGATATCTCATTTTAGTTTTTTTTCTGTGCCTTATATACAAACACACGTATGTATACACTGACTATATAATTTCACAGCTTGTAGTTTAACACTTTCTCATGAGCTTTTCAAATTATTGATAAACACTTTTGTCTGCCACATTTTTTGTTCTGTAGATACAACATTATTTACTGGCTAATTTAGACTTCTTTAACTTTGTTGCTGTTAAAAGCCAATGCCTTGGTAGATATCTTTGTAATGAAATGTCTGCATTGCAGGTTATTGGTTTTGAATAGAATCTGGCACAGTAGTGAGTCACTGTGCATAAAGAAATTTAAGAATCTTGACACATACTGTTCATTAGTTTCCTGAAATATTGGACCCCTGGATACTTCCAATAGCTATGTCTTAAAGCAGACACTTGAAAAAAAACTGTTTCTAATTGGCTAGATGCAACTCTTTATCTCATTGTTTTAATTCATGTTTCTCTTATGATGCCTGCTGTGGGTTTATATTTTAATTTAGTCAGTACTTTTATATTCCCTAGGTGTTGCATATCTTAACCTCTTTGATATTTCCTATTGTGTGAGTGGAAAATCTCAGATAATGATAGATTCCAGTACAAAATACTGTGAAATAATTTGAATATGTGAAAAAAATAAATATTTTGAAGCCTGGCAGGGAGTTCTATGACTGTTCATTCTTAGTCACCAGGCCTTGCTCAATTGTTGTCTCTATTTCAAAATTGTTTTAAGAACCACTTTAAAATATAAAATTTCCCAGCAGAAAATAATTTTGTGGGACCTGATATTATGATTTGTCAGGAGGCATGGTGAAGAATCACCTCCAAGTGAGCTGGAGATGGGTTCATGTCATCCTCTTTGTGTGCAGCAGTGGAGATATGAGGCTGTGATTTGTTCTTTTCTCTGGAAGAATCTCAGGCAGGGTACACATATGACAGAAACTACCTTACAATGCAAAAGAGATAGCTCACAAAAAGCAGGGAATAGTTGTTCTCTGTGTCCATGGTGGGGTGAGAAGGAAGTGAAATGAGTTTTTTTTTAATTGGTACCCGGGATTGAACTCTCAACCATGCACTTGCAAGACAGGTGCTTATGCCTGCTGAGCTAAATTCCCAGCCCCTGGGAAATGAGTTTTAAACAGAAGTAGGAGATGCTTGGGGTTAATGTTGCCAGTGTGAGGAACTCTCAAGATCCTTACCTAGTAACACAGCATCATCATGGATGTGCACAAAACAGCTGCTCCCTTTGTGAGACTCTGAAGCTTCTTTTGTGCCAGGCATGATTCTTTTGATTATGAGGAGATGGAGAACCTGAATGGGGAGCTGAATGCAAGGGATCACTGGAGGGCTCATGAGGATGTAGGTCTTCATGGTCGACATTAAAGCAGGTCAGTATTTTAATAATCAATCTGATTTTCCAATATCGGATCTGGGAGTGGGCTACTCTTGATCTCATGTTTTTTATGCACTGTGCATGCAGGGCAATGGACCAGAGCAGGGCACATGGTCACCATCATCTTTGCCCCATGTCAGTCATGCCCTGAAATGGACAGGTCTGGCTGACGTAATTTTGAAGTTCCCTTTCCTAAAATGTGGAATAGAACCATGCTTCCTTCTCACGTTCCCATTATGTCTGGCCCTTCTCCTGTGAGTTGATTTCCTAGCCATCCTTCGTCAACACACTCTGCCCTGGCAAACAGCTTTCCTTCTACTACCCACTGCCTGTGTCCAGGGGAGTAGCGTCCCCTGCACTGTCTCCACTGGAGGTGGACAAAGGGGCCTGTTTCAGCCTCTGTTTGGGGATGTGATATGGTTTTTGTAAAAGCATAAAATAGTACTGTAACTTGCCAGAGATATTACACAACACAAATTAACTTTATTAAAGATCAACTTTTGGTACAAAGTTTCAATTACATTGAAAGAACAAGTTTTTGTGAGCCATTATACTGTGTAGTGGTGATAATTAATAATAATGTACTTATTGTATGTTTAGAGATTGCTAAAAATAGTTTTAACCTCATTACCATAAAAAATGATGCGAGTGTGGTAGTGGATATGAAAATTAGTTTGATCCATTCTTTGTATAATGCCTATTTAGATCAAAACATCATGTTATAAACCATAGTCATACGTAATTATTATTTGTCAGTTAAGATTAAGTGAAAAGGAAAAAATAGAAACAAATGATAGACTTTCGAAAGAGACCTGTGGATATGCCTTAGGGAGAGATTGTCAAATCCTGATGGTTTTCAGGGAAAAGAAGCACACTGCGGTTTCAACTTAGGGTGAGAGGAACCTACGATGTTTCTATTGCTCTGAGAATGTTTTGGGGTGAATCGTGTCCCCCCAAAGTCATAATCCTCAGAACCTCAGAATGTGGATATACTTGGAGACAGGGTCTGTCAGTGTCATTAAGGTAGAGTGAGGTCCTATGAATGGACCCTGATCCAGTGTGACTGGGGTTCTTCTAAAAAGAGATTAGGACACTGATAAAGGGAAGAACCATGTGAAGATTCAGGGAGAAGGCAGTCATTAAGGAGCCATGGAGAAAGGCCTGAGAAGGAACTACTTTGTTGTCACCTTGATTTTGGATTTCTGGCCTCCAGAACTGTGAAAAAATAAATTTCTACTATTTAAACCATCCAGTCTGTGGTGTCATGTTATGATAGCCCAAGCAGAATAATTCAGGGAGGTCAAGAGCTTTAAGGTTAATGCTAGCCCTTCTTCCTGCACGTAGGCTACACCTAAGCTGGCCTGCAGGAGGGCGTTAGAATTCCTTGGTCCAGGTCTCAGTCTGCCATCTGCTCCAACACCGACTTTGTTTTATGTGGCTTTCTTGGCCAATGGATTCCTGCAATGAGAAGTCAAATCCCTGCTTTGGAGGCTTCTTAAAGCCCTTCTAGGGCTTCCATGTTTTGTGTGCTTTAAGAATTGTTAATCAAAAAAAAAAAGAATTGTTAATCAAATAGCCTTATCAGATATGATAAATCCAATTATGGCCCTCCCCAAAGGTGTCCATAATCCACAGAAGCTGTGATTACGTACTTATATAGCAAAAAGGACTTTGCCATTGTGATTAGTTAAAGATCTTGAAATGGGAAGGTTATTTGGATTATCCAGATGGGTTCAGTGTCATTACCAGGGTCCTTATTTAAGCGAGATGGGTGGTCGAGAGTCCAAGAAGGAAGTGTGCCAACAGAATCAGTGGTTGGAGGGATGGGCTCTGAAGATGGAGGTGGAGCCACAAAACAAGGAATGCACTGGCCTCTGGAAGTCGGAAAAGGCAGGAAACAGATTTCTCCTGAAGAGCTTCTAGGATGAATAAACCCTGTTGTCTTGATTTTTAGCCCACTGAGACCCTTTTTCTAATTTTGGGGTTCTAGAACTGGAAGACAACAGATTTGGGTTGTATTATGCCACTAATTCTGTGGTAACAGGTAAACCAATACCAGGGAGAATCTGATAAACATGCACTCTGGAGGCTAGGCTGGGCTCCTGTGGCCTCCTCTCTGTGTTTATTTTAGAATTTTATGCAGACTATGGTTCTTACCTCATAATGTAACTATATCGGTATGAAGGTCAAAATAATTAAAAAATGACTTACCGGATGCATCAAATCTTCCTTCACCAAGTAGTCAAGGAAAAGCAATGCTCTGGGAAGTGCTGCTGTGTGTGTTCTTTGCACCTGTGCACTGCCAGGCTGTGCAAGTCTGAGAACGTTGGAGAGCATGTGCCTTGAGCCCAAACAACCCTAAACCTCTCTCCTTGACTCTCCAGCTCTGTGTCCTTGGGCAAGTCTCTTAGCCATTTGAGCCTAAACTCTTCAGTCTATACAATGAATTGATAGTAACATCAATCTTGCAAGACTGTTGTGAAGATTAGCAATTATTTGTAAAAAGCATGTAGCACATTGTTAGGCAGGTAAGATAGGACATATTTTATGATGAGCAATATCTTTACACCAATATAGTCTACCTTTTAACACTTCTAATTCTTGCAACCCAGGTATCCTTTTTATCCCCATCTTATCATTGGAGAGGCTGAGGCCCAGAGAACTTAAAGGCATGCATTCAAATTCACACCATGGTTAGTATAGAGTCCAGATTTGAATCCAGCTGGCTTGACTTTGGCATTGCTGACCTGCTGACCGATCATACTTTCTTGTGGAATGCCTGGTGCATTGTAGGGTGTTTAGCAGTATCTTTGGGGGTCTACCTAGGAGATGCCAGTGGCCATCCCCAGTGTGACAAAAATTTCTCCAGTTATGTCCATATGTGTCATGGGGAACAGCTGTATAACCTCTGGTGTAGGTTTTGATGTCTGATCACTGGGAAATTCTGTCTGTGGTAAGAGCTTGGTAAGTGAATTCTTTATTACATTTTGGGCTCTACATCTTACCAAACCTTCAAAGCTATAAATAGATGAGTGTCTACTGGTATTACCCCAAATAGCCTTTACTTGTTAATCTTTTCATTATTCATCACATATTGTGCTAATCTGACTCCTACTTGGGTAAGAGGGTTCCACAGCCTGAGATTTTCCCATAGTGCTATACTACAGGGACAGACGCATATATAACATAGACTTTGCTAGTAGCTAGTACTCATTTTCCTATGTGCCACAAAGTATTCTAGTCTCTATATTCAGTCTATGTTTAATTTCCACATCGGCTATATGGAGTCATTAGAGTTGACCTTGGGTGTACACAGGGGTTGTTTCAAGAATG
This sequence comes from Dolichotis patagonum, assembly GCA_004027295.1. Lineage (NCBI taxonomy): Eukaryota > Metazoa > Chordata > Mammalia > Rodentia > Caviidae > Dolichotis > Dolichotis patagonum. The sequence continues at coordinate 13,310 of PVJX010012590.1, forward strand.
CACTATATTTAACTTAAATGACCATGAAAGATGAGCCTCAGAGAAGCTCAGGGGCTTGCTGAAGGACATCTTCTTTCCTGAGTCCTGGTCCCTGGGTCACCTGGCCAATCAGATTTTGATTATGAGTACTGGTCAAAGAACCAGCAGGAATATTCATTTTCTGTGATGGGAGATGCTAACTCTCCATGATGTCACTTTGAAAGGGAAACTGCTGGTCACACAAGTCCTCGTGATTTTTGACCCATGCTGACCTTTATAGGCTCAACTCAATTCTCTCTGCTTTTCCAATTGCTCTGCTCTTGCATTTTCCAGAGAGGGCCCTTTGCAATTCTACCTTCCAGAAAAGAGTATAAACCAAGGTAAGTTTAAGAGATGCTACAAATCACAACATCATTGGCTATTTTCAATATGGAGTAACCTACTGAGGGCTCTGGGAAGACTTGTGTCATAGACATTGTTTAAATTGTACTTAATGTTTCCCAAATCTATTTGCTCACAGAAATCTTTCATTTTTTTCTATACTTGTTCTTGTTGGCTTGAAGAAATGTAGCAAGAAGCCTTTGTCTGCTTTGATGCACAAGCACTTTTTGTGGTTTGTTGCTTTTGCTCCTCTAGTGTCCTTCAGAATTTATCTCAGAAATCATGCCTTGTGGGAGACCTTAGACCAATGTCTCTTACAGAAACAGGACCTTTTTTGTGCTTTTGTAGCTTTTGCATTTGGATCATTTATTGGTTGATTTTGCCCGCTTGGTATTTTTGTTGAGGATAGGAATCATCTCTTCACTGTTCATTCATTCACCAGGTCATTCCATATGTATATATGGAGCATCCTATATCTAAGCACACTGTGGAAACATGGACTACTGGGAGAACATTGTCCCTGCCCTCATTGAGCTTATATTCAAGGTTATGAGGATAAGACAGAAACTTATGATAAATATGAAGTATGATAAAAAATACAGTTAGCGTTTGTTATGCTTTGTGTCTAGATGTCCCCCCAAAGCCTCATGTGGTCATATACTTTTTTTGGACGTGGCTGAATATAGAGCATGTGATTGATTCTTAATATAAGGGGCAGAAAGAGGCTTGTCTTCCTCCCTTGTTGCCTTTGCTGTCTTCAGATGCCGTGAACTGTTGTCCCTCTTCCATGTACCACCCTGTCTTGGAGCCAGCTATGGACTGAAACCTCTGCAAACTATGAGATAAAGAAACCTTTACTGCTTTAACCTTGGGTGTTGGGTATTTTGTCTCAGCAATGAGAGAAAAATAAGACAGTGCTTAAATTGTTAAAGTAAATCACAAAAACCATTACAGTAAAAGACACATTGCCATTTATCCCTTTCAGAATCCCCTTTGCTTTGAGCACACTTACCGCATCATTCCTACCACTTTCTGAAGCAATTCTGGAAGTCATCTTTCTTGAATATCTTTAGCTGCACTGATGTTGCTGTGTTAAAATCCTGAATTGATTCAAAACATTTATCTTTCATGGTCATTTTGACTTTGGGGATGAGACATAAATTGCATGGTGTCAGATACAGTGAATAAGTGCATGAGGGCTCACCATAATGTTTTTACAAGCCTGCTTTCCATTGGATGGCACTGGGAAGCAGTAGTCACTGTATTTGCAATAACAATTGCAACAACACTGATGAAGGAGAAACTCCAGAACTGCTTCAGAAAGTAGCAAGAATAATAGGATAAGTGTGTTTGAAGCTAGGGGAAATTAAAGTCAATGGGAATTAGTGCATCTTTTACTATCATAAGTTAAAAAACAAAACTTCCTATACATTCACCATATTTTTGATCACTCTTTGTACATATTTTTAGATTGTAGTAAGTGCTAAGATAAATAGATTGAGTGATGGCAGGATGCTCTTTGGGATGGACTCGCAGGAAATCTGTGTTAGCTAGGATCAGCTGGGATATGCTGCAGAAACAACAGCTTCTGGCTCTTAATAGCTCACAGCACAAAGACTCATTTCTCACTCATGCAACTTGTCCATCAAGGTCAGCTAGGAGTCCCCCACTTCCTTCCATTTGGGGGCCCAGGTAAAGCACAGCCAGTTGTCATGTAGGAGAGGATTGTGACAGTCATGCATTGGTTCTTAAAAGCTTCAACTCTTATTTGATTTGCTACAACTAACTCAAGAGGTTAGGAAAATCTCACTTGCCCTGGAAAGGGAGAGGAACCAGGATATTGAATGTGTAGCCTTAATGACTACAGCAACTCTCTGATATGACGTGTTTTGAGCAAAGCTCTTAATGGAAGGAAGAGGGAGCCATGTGGCTATGGGGCTAGGGACATTCAGGGTGGAGGAAACATTTGTTAATACCTCAATCCTCCAGCATTCAGTATGGGGCATGGCATGGGGTAGTTGACCAGGCAATGTTTGTGGAATGAATATCTTGAATTCTATGACTTCCTGCACTGGTGAGATCTTTTCATTCCAGTTGCCCAAAGGGCAGGTGCAGGTGAGGGCAGATTTGGAAGGAACAGAACACACATAATGAGGGGATTAAAATTTGTTTAATGTTAGAGTCTTTCAATTAGTGATCTTTGTCTCTGGCTACATAATTTAAAAACCCATATTCTGACAGACTTTCTCCCTCAAGGAGCATAAGACTCAAGTCAGAAATATGTAAATTCACTCTAATTGTACAATATTTATAAAGAAATGATTACAGAAAGGAAAACTAGTGTTTACCTATGTTGAATTGCACCTGATGAATTTCATACTTGAGGTGGCTTCATCAGTGTTCATGGTCTCTGCTGAACACTTCTCTTTTATGAAGTATCTTCAGCCCCTAGGATGGCTCCTGACGAGCAATGAATGACTGATATATTCATTACTTTAGGACTGGTTGGCCAAGGGAAGAGAAACTTTTATATCATTTTTCCCCAAGACTTTATTTTTAAAAGCACTTTTAGTTCATAGCAAAATGGAACAAACAGTACAGAGATTTCCCATATAACTCCTGCTTTCACACATGCATAGCCACCCCCATATGGAACATCCCCCACCAAAGTAGTACATTTGTTACAGTTGGTGAACGTACATTGACACATCACTGTCATCCAAAGATTCAGTCTTCATTTTTATATATTCTGTGGGTTTGAACAAATGTATAATGACATGTACCCACCGTTATAACATCGTACAGAATATTTTTACTGCCCTGAGAATCCTCTGTGCTCTATTCATCTTTCCCTAATCATCAAATCCTTGACAAACACTGATCTTTTTACTGTTTCTATGGTTTTGCCTTTTCTAGAGTAACATATAGTAGATTCATATTGTGTATAACCTTTTTGCATTGGATTAACTTAGTAATATACATATAATTTTTATAGTAATATACATATTTTTATAGTAATATACATATAATTTTTTACATGGCTTGGTAGATAATTTCTTTTTAGTGATGAATAATATTCCACTGTCTGGATACACTATCTTTTAAGGTATGACTGTGGAGAAAATTCTGACTTCAGTATCATTGCCTGTGAAGAAGGCAACATGGCTTTAACTAGAGGAAGAGTGAGTTTATATGGTAAAGCCAATGATGAATTGGAGACCAAACCAAGAAAGGTGTTAATGCTAGAGAATACTTGCTGAGGTCACAGAGAATGAACTAGGTCAGAGTATTAGGGATGGAGGCAGTATAAACCTCATGAGTGGTAGGAGATTTAATAGGGGAGCTGGAGAGAGATTGCCACATGGTAACCATCAAGTTGAACAATAATTATGTCCATGCTAAATGCTAACTTTGGCAAAAATAAACAGCTTCCCTGAGCTTATCCAGCTGGAGAGAACAGCATGAATAAAGACATGTGGGTGGCCAAGTACAAAGTGTGTATGGAGAACCATATGCAGATTGATGTTGTTGGGGTATGCTGTGCTTGCATTTTAACCCTACCTCTTCTTCATTGTGATGCTAATTTGGGACAACTAAAAATGGCATATATTGGATTGTTGGCTCTGCCAGGTGTCTTGATGCTGAGGCAGTGTGCCTTGATTTTCTGTTTAGTCCTCTCATCCTCTGATTTTTCTGGTGGTCATTGCCTGGGAGAAGGTGTCTTGACTGGGCTCTCTCATACACACTGTGCCTCTTCAGATAAGGGACAGATTCACGTCCCTGTGGGCATGGTGCTCAGTCAGCAGGAAGTTCAGCATTGATCTTCCTGATGGCATGAATGAATTCCTTTCCTGGAGCTGCCTTGGGAAAATCTCCAGTGTCTGATGAGGAGGGTCAGATAGTGGTTATGTTGTCTTGGTGACTTTGGATTTTTGTTGTTGTTGTTTGTTTTAGCAGGTAGCTTTATAAACCATTGGTGCAATGAACTCAGAGGACTCAGTGGAGCTTCTAAGTTAATGGATTTGAATGCTCTTTGAAAAGCTGAAATTACTGGACAAACACAAGATAGCAGTAACCGTTATAATAACTATAAAAAGGTAGGAAGAAACTTTTAGTTTTCCAGCCTGCTATGATTTTAAGGTTACAAAATGGAGGCGGATGGTCTTGGCAAGCATTGGTCTTGCAGAAAATATTTTTTTTCTTTTAGGTAAAGTAAGAGACCTCCCAGACAAAATGATTCTCAGTTTTGAATTGAGTGCCTAGGGAACACTGGTTTTGGGAGAATATTTCTGGGAGCATTTGATTTTCATGCATCACTGTTTCCTCTTTCAGTGTCCTGGAAATGGTTACCTCTACCAGAATGCCCTTCCTACCAACAGCAATGTAAGGATCATTCTTTGCTTTTAAGCAGTGGACACTTTCAAGTGTCTGGAAAGCTAAAGTTGAAAAAGAAAAGAAAAGAGAGGGTATCTCATAAAATTGAGAGCCTGAGGGAAAGTGCCAATGCAATTGCTCAAATCAGGGGAACTGAAATGACATAGGGATTTGATCAGGACTTTGGGGTCATGGTGCTCAAAATTGAGAAGTCCTTCAGAGCTAGCTTACATCCTTCATATCAGCTCATGGCTGAGGGAGGGAATTTGACAGATGTGCCAAGATGGCAGACAGCCATGGATAGAAGGGCAAAGCCACCCAAATGCATTCATAGCCATGGTGGTTGCTGTGCAGCCAAATAAATAGAAACACATGCACATTTCATCATCATTTAGGTCCCAGCTTAACTTCCATCTCCTCTGGGAACCATTCCTTGACTTTTTCAACGTAAAGTTTATTCCACAAGTAACATTCATAAGATACATGAGTATTTGCCATCTATCAGGTCTTTCAAGGCACCCCAATATAGCAATAAACTAGGACAAGGTTCCTATCAATAGAAAGTTTACTTTGGAGATGAAATGATGGAAAATAAAAAGTGAATAACAATATAAAATAATTTTAGGTAGTGATTTGTGGTAGGCAGGGAAAATAAAGCAGGGAAAGTTAAGAGGCTAGTTAGGCTTAGGTGAGTGTGGATTGTCTCAGGTAGGTTGGCCAGGAGAGGTCACTGTGAGGAGGTGAGGAATGGAGCTGTGTGGAGTATAGACAGAAAGTGACAGAATGTGTCTGGAGCCTGGAGTGAGTGGACTTGGCATGTTCAAGTAACAATAAGACCAGCGTGGCTAGAGAGGAGTGATTAAATGGAAAGTAGGAGGAGGTAGGCTCTGAGAGGTTGTGGCAGAAGGCAGCTCCTATAGGAATTGTAGTGGTGGGAATACATTTGAATTTTATCTCAAGAATGATAGGGAAGAGTTTGAGCAAAAGATTAATGTAATTTTCTGTTTTTTAAAAAATCCTGCTGGTGGTGATTTATAGTAGAAGAGACTTGGAAAAGTCTAGAGAGGCCTTAGGGAAAACTGCTGGAAAGGTATCATGATAAGCCAGGTAGAGACAAGGTGTAATAACTAGTTGGTCTGGGAGATTTTGGTGGAGGTGGTGAGAATAATCAGAGTTAGGCTATTCTTGGAAAGTAGAATGTTGACTCCTTGCTAACTGAATGTGAGCAATAAGAGAAAGAGAAGCCAAGAATGAGGAAGATATAATGACTCCTGGGATTTTCATTTAATGAAGTTATAAATTGTGGGATTACATTTTAGATCTGCAGAAAAGTTACAAAGATAGTACAGAAAATTTTGATGTATCTTTCATTCATATTGGTATAATGGATAATATCCTAATTTTAACTCACTGTGGTTAACTTGATGAATAGAAATGATGCTTTTTGACAAAGACACAGAGAAGAGGGAGCTGTCTTTAGCTCTGCTTTGGCCACGTTAGCATGCATTTCACACAAAGTGGAGATAGATATCTGGTAGTCTAGATACGTGAGTCTGGAGCTCAGGACAGAGCCCGGGCTATACATGCAACTGTTAGCATTTAGATGGTGTTGAATAACTCTGTTTTTGTATATTTGGTAGTTTCCATACTGAAAAATTCAATTAAAATTAAATCAGTGTAAAGAGAAAAAATGGTTAAACGATAATTTAGGTCAGGAGTCTGCATACTTTTCTGCAAAGGACCAGTTAGAATCTATTTTAGACTTTGCAGGACATACAGTCTCTGTTACTGCTAGATGACTTGGCTATTGTAGGACTCAAGCAGCCCTAGAAAATACATAAATGAGTGGACATGGCTGTTTCTAATAAAACTTTATTTATAAAAACTGGATAGTAGATTGGATTTGGCCAGCTCCTGGACCCTCTGATGTTGAGAGGCTGGGCAAATAAGGAAAAACCAGCAAAGAGGCTGAGAGGAAGCAGACATCATGAAAACCAGGACAGTGGAATGCCCAGGAAGGCAAGTCTTGAGAAGGGAAGATCCACCACGTCAGTTGCTGGTAAGATGGGGGCAGAAAACTGTCCAACAGATCTGACAATACAAAAGCTGGAGGAGAACTTAATGAGTTTCAGTAACGTGCTGGTTTCCAACCCTGAACTGATGCGGTAGATTTGAGAATTACGCATGAAGAAAAAGAAGAGGTAATGATTAGAGGCAACTCTCTAGATCATTTTTGCTGTATAATGGAACCCCACAGTGGAGAATCATATAGATGAACCATGGAACGTTGGATCAGACAGAGTTTTTGTTTCTGCTTTGAAGATAGTGCATTTCAGAATTGTTCTTTTTCCTTTTGCTACAGTTTTTATCTAGCAAGAATTACTCTAATTGAATATTTCACACTGTCACTTGTTTGAAATTTATGTCTTCTATTAACAGGGCTTCTTTATCTTAGTACATTGACACTATGGACCAGGTGCTAGAGTTGGGGCTGCCCTGTGCTTTTCAGGATGTTCAGCAGAAATCCTGGCTCTTACCCACTAGATTATCATCAACGCTTCTTTCCCTCTCCATAGTCCCCAGTTGTAAAAACTAAAAAATGTCCCCAAACATTCCCAAATGTTTTGTGGCCACCACTGTTTCTGGGCACTGCAGAGTTTCAGTGTGAGTTCATAGAGGGCAAGGAATAAATCTACTCTTCTTTGTTTCTATGCTCTTTAACACTGTGCACAATGTATATTTTGGAGTTCAGTAGGCATTTTGAGTGAGTGGGTGAACTAATGGGTTCCTTTGCAAAACTGTTCTTTGATCATCTGATAACAAAGCTACACCATATCTAGGAGTCCAGGTGGAGAAAGAAGGGAAAGTTTAGCATGAACCTTTGCTGGGATTTGGATTTAAAATTACACTGGAGAAGATCGTGTAGTTAGGTGATGATCATGTCTGTCATTTCTCATGAGGTTTGTTGACTATTGAAGTCTCACCTCATGCTTCCTTCACCAGCTGGGGAATGTTGTTATTATGCTGTGTCTCCAAGGGCAAGCAGAAACCAGCAATGGAGAAACACTCTATATCAATCATATTATGAATTTTGGAGTCTACTGTTCAGGCTGGTGCTGCCCAGAAAGACCCTGGAGCTGTATCCCCACATTTGGTCCTTAACTTCTTGTCAGAGACTTGAAGATGAGCAGTCTTTTGAATCAGAGTAATAATAATACTAATAACTCTCACTGAGAAATAGCCAAACCAATTTACACTCTATGTGTGAGAGAGTCTTTACCCCATGTTGATGAAGAACAATGGAGGGGCACTTGTGTGTGAGCTGGTTTCAGTGGGAGTTGGAGATGATGAGAAATAGAATAGAACCTTCCTCCCCTTGAACCTCCTTCACATGTAGACAGATGTGATGATGCTCTCTCACTGAGGATTCTCTGGAGTGTTGTTGAATGAATGGATGAATAGCTGTGCTTCTCAGAACCTGGCTGCTGACTTCTTTCCAACTGTGTCTGTACCTAGTACTAGGCATGTTCTGTAGTTGTCTCTGCCTTGAGGGAAGGAGCCTCAGGGCCCCAGAATTGAATGCTGTTCTCCTGCTTTCAGACTTTACTACCTGCTTGATTTTTGTCCTATCAGTGTAGCTCTTTCATCCTCAGGGGTTGGCAAATCGTAATTCATCATCTGTTTTTATAAATAAAGTTTTATTGGAAGAGAGTTATCCTCATTTGCGAAAGTATCATCTAGTGATGTTTCGTGCTATGACTGCCAAGTAAAATAGCTTCCATAGAGACTGTTGGGCCCATAAAGCTTACAATATTTGCTATTTGTCTCTTCACAGAAAATCATGTTGGCCTTTGATCTATGTTATTATTTAATCAATTTTTTCCTCAAATTGACTCCATTTCTACTTATTTATTATTATGAAAACATGCAAGTGTAGAGAATATCTAAAAAACCCTCATTTGGATCTTTGATCCATTTTGACTTTGTGCTTTAAATGTTTGATCATTTTTTTATGCCTATGTCTTGTAATCTGAGCTACTAGTTTGAAAATAACGATACATAATATATTAACCATTGTTAATCTCCTGTTCTTTTGTTTTAAAATTCTGTATCATTGTCTTTATTCTTTTTTGTTTTAAAAATAAGAACTCTCATGTACTCTTATCCAATATCAGCTCATGATCAATGTTTTTTTAAAACAGCTTTATTGAAGTATAACTGATTTAAAAAGAACTGAGCATTTAAATAAATAATTTTGTCAGTTTGGACATAAGCATTTACTCATAAAACTATTACCACTATCAACAGACATAGCCATTATCCCCAAAAGTTTTCTTGTGCTTCTTTGATTTGATGTTACTGCTGCTGTAAGAACAACTATCATGAGCTATCTCTTAAAATTTTAAGTGCACAACACAGTTTTGTCAGCCGTAGACCCTGTGTTGTCCAACAGATCTTTAGAGATTATTCAGCTTGTATCACTAAACTTCATAGAACCTCCAACAGTCCCCAATTTCTCCCCACCCACAGCTCCCGGCAGCCATCTATCTATTCTGTGCCTCTATGAATCTGAGTATTTTAGAGATCTTGTACAAGGAGATCATGCAGTGTTTGTCTTTTGTGCCTGACTTATTTTGCTTAATAAAAAGTCCATGAGATCCATCCACGTTTTTGCAAACAGTAGGATTTTCTTTTTGAAAAAAATTTCATGGCATTTAATTCAGGAATATAGGCACTAAGTTATCCATTTAGCGCTTGATGGACTTTTATTTCTCTTTCTTGTCTATTGTGAATGATGCTGAAATGGAACTTCTACACAGCAAATGAAACAATCAACGACATGGAAAGGTATTCTATGAAATAGGAAAAATATTTGCAAACCATGTATCTGATAAGGGATTAATACCCAAAATGTTTAAGAGAATTATACAACTCAGTAGTGAAAAAAAGTCTTATTCAAAAGTGGACAAAAGACTCTCCAAAGAAGACATACAAGTGGCCAGTGGGTACACAGAGGTTCCTAACATCATTAACCATCAGGGAAATGCAAATCAGAATCACAATGAGCAGTTGTGCTATCAACTCACATTTGTTAGGACAGCTATTATAAAAAAGACAAAGATAATGAATGTTGGCAAGGATTGGAGAGATTGGAACCCTTGTACACTGTTGGTACAGAATTTAAAATGGTGCAGCTGCTATGGAAAACAGTGTGATGGCTCTTCAACAAATTAAAAATAGAATGACCAAATGATCAGGCAGTCCCACTTCTGGGTACATGTCCAAGTGAAATCAGGATATGAAAGAGATATCTGCACCTCAAGTTCATTTCAGAATTACTCATAATATGGTTGATCTTGTTTTCTTAATATTCTCTATTCCCAGACAACTTCTCTACCCCAAATTAAGCTTTGAGTCAAGAAATAATGGTTTGGATATGCTATTCATACATACTTTCCCTCCCATATGTGGTAGAATAAATGCTCACTTATTAAAAATTTAAAAAGAAAACATATCCATGCACTCTCTAAAATTATCTATGTATCATCAGTATACCCTGAGTTAGAACATACCATGTTAAGGTGGTCCTTGCATAAAGAAGTTTTGCACACTCTCTTGTTTGCTTAGCATAAAGAGACAATGGTATTCTTCATTCCATCACTCTGACAGAGTTAGTCTGTGCCTGGAGCAAAAACCAGGGACATACAAACCAACCATGAAATCTGAAGCAACCACAGCTTTAGAGTCACCTTCACTAGCTCACTCAGCACAATTTACAATACGATTAAGACTGACAGATATAATTGAATAAACAGAAAATAGAATTAAGGTAATCTGTCGTAAGTGTACCAAATTCCTATAATGAGTTGCTTTCAGCAGTTGTGGAAACATATAATTACCAAACAAATTACATGTTATTTTTATCTAAGAAGCTAATTAAGTGTTCTGTGTAAATTATTATGTGGTGGCACAAGGATCTGAGTAGTATTAAGTACCTAATTGGAAAAGGGACGAGACCCGAGAATTTTATATGGGAATAAGATTGAGGAAGATCATGGCTAGAGGGCTTGATTCTGAGACAAGAAGTTGTGAGAAGCTGAGTGAAAACAGAGAAGGTTTGGGTGTCTATAGTTGGCTTAACTTGAGCTGGGTAGTTGAGGGAAGTCGGGGTTTTGGACTTTATGGTCCTCATAATTTGTTTGCTAAGCCTTCCTTCTTTTCCTAAATTTAGGCAGTTAAGCTCTGTTGGTTCCAGCTGATTTTGAATCTAGATTCTGTCTTTTCTGTGGCTCTTACATAACTTCCTTACTTGGCCCTCATTTTCTTGTGACTCAGTAATTCTTCCTTTATCTCCTTGTGGGTTTGTGTCCTTTTGTACTCTGGAATGTAAGGAAATGGGCATTTGGTGATATACACATCTTCTTTCCCATAACTCAGAACAGATAGTCTGGAAGAATTTTTCAGTGAAGCTTTTAGTTGAAACTAACTTCAAAAACCTATTCTTATTGAATGGTACAAGTGACAATCTTCTCACTTGAGGCAGGGAAGAGACAGGGTAGTTGCTGTATTTCCAGCAGGTTAGATTATGCATAATGCTTCAGTAGGAAGCACTTTGAACTGGAGTCATTAGACCACATATATGGTCTCTGTCCTGCCTTTGATGACAAGGCATTTCTTGCCTTGGAGCCCTAGCACCTCATCTGTAAATTGTGCAAAATAAACCTTGTTCTGCTGACCTTATAGAGGTGCTTTAAGGATGGCATGCCATAATGTAAATGAACATCACCTGTAAAGCCTAAGTCTTAGTACAGAAGAGTATTAGCGTTGTTATTATTAACTGATCTCAGCTGTACCAAATCAGGCAAGCTAGGCAATGTAGCTGACAGTATCAGCATCATCTTCCAGCCTGGCTAGATCCAAGTGTTACGGGAAGCTGTTCTCCTCTGTCTTTCAGGTTTGTTCTTCTCTGTGTTGGCTTCAGTTTCAAGGAATGTCTTCTCATCTTCAATCCTAGGTGGCAGAGTTGCTATCAGAAGTGGTGCACCTTAATTCTACCAGTTTAGCGACTCAAAATCAGAATTCATAGTCTTTTTTTCTGATAGCTCCATCAAAAAGCCCAGGTCTAACTTTGATTGTCCTCCTCTGCCTCATGTGCCTAAAACTGAGCCGATCAAAGTGGCCAAGTGGCAGAATACACAGATTGGCCAGGCTGGTTATGCATGTGTCCTTTTTTGCTGGAGATGCTGGAGTTGCTTAACTTGGGTAGAATGAGAGGTGGCGACCGATGTTTCCCCAGAGGTGCTACGTACTGAATTTTAATGGAAGAGCTCAGTGGAGTGGGAGTCATGGAGGACTTGGACTCCTGTATTGTCAGTGTCATTCACTAACTGTGAGTCCGGCCTATCACCTCCCTGTAAAAGAGATTTAGGCCTGAACCATTTAAAAATCCTTTGCCTTTTCTCCACAAGGAACTTTTTATGGTCTTGCTTTCTTTTCTGTATGATATGCTGTATGTTTGTGAGAGAAATAAATAAATGCATTAAGTACAAGTGCATTTTATTTTTAAAAATGAATTAACAGTATGTAATTGTCATTTTGAAATGTCAGATTATCAGGACTTACCGTGGCTGATGTGATTACATATATTCTAGTTTACAGCTAAGAAATTGAATACTTCTTTAATACTATCTGGGTAAGTGGGGACTCCTCATCACTATAGCTTGAGTTCTGCCAGGCATTATGAAATATTGAACACAGTCATGAATCCCTATTTTTTGTTTAATGGATCTCAGATTCACAAATCATCACCTGCAGATGTACTTGTTTTGCTTAAGTAGAAGTCTTAAAAATTATCAAGACAGTTCACTCAAGCATCTGAATCTGGGATTTCTAGTGAGAAAATCAAAATATTGCAAAGCAGAGCCCAAAATTTCACAAGGCAACATTTTATGTGAGCAAAATATGACTGCCTCCTCTAGCATAGCCATGCTGCTTCAAGCTTGCCACAGTTCTCCCGTCTCCCTATTATTTATCCCTGGACATTTTAGATCGCTTGTATTACCCCTTTGGGTTCTGGTGTGTTTGGATTTGTTACATTGGACACAGACTAAACCAGTGTTTCCTAACAGTCTCTGATGTTAAAAGTAACCTGGGTTGTGTTATAAACATACAACTTCTCAGATATCTCCCCATCTCCATTTTGGTTGATTGGAGTTGCTATTTGCTTTTTTTTTAAATCAACGTATCCTCTCCCTACCAGGTAATGCTTATCATAGGGAAAGCTTGGAAATATTGGATCAAGTTATGTCTAGGGTCTTACTACTGTGTGTGTGGTCAGTGGTCCAGCAGCCGTTCTATTTCCTGGGGATGTCTTACTTAAACTACAAATGCCAAACCCAACAGGCAAACCCTAGACAGGCAACTGAAACCCATATTTTGGCAGTGTGACAGATTTGCTTTATTCTTTGCCATTTTCACAAAATTCCCCACTTGCCTTTTGCCCAGGACCTCTTTGGAAGAGTCCGCGTGCCTCTCACCTTCCTACCTGAGGCTATGATAGGACCCTGTCCCTTTTGTGAAGATGCTTGCCTCTCACCACCAGCACTGAGACAGGGATGGGGAAATGTTCTGTGCACAGCTTGAGGTCTAGCCTCCTGCAGGAAGGCAGCTGTGACTCCAAGCTTCTGCCTCTAGGCCCTGGAAAGAATGGCCTCAGCCAACTCCAGACATCCAGACCTGTCTGTCTCATGATCTCGATTTGACTTGGCCTGATTTGCACTGTCTCTATCAGGTGTTCTGAGGCATTTCACACATGACTGGGCTTAGGCAATTGGGCCAAGCCTGTTTTGTTCTTTTTCAGTTTTCTTAATTGCAAAGCTTTCTATTTTCCCAACAGAGAACTTCCATATGAAGGATTTTGAAGTCTGGGCACTGTCAGGGCTTAACTGATGATGTTTTCTCTCTCCATTTGTTCATTATTTAGCAAATCTTCCTTGTGCACATTTTCTGTTCAAAGTATTCTAATAATTATAACATATTAATAGTAATTATAATAGTGACAGTAGTCGCATACTGAAAATATATAATGTGCAAGGAACTATGCTATGTATTAGACATCATTTAATCCTCAGCATATGTCTGTGATGCTGTTGCTATTTTTGTCCCCATTTGGAATGTGAGAAAACTAAGGCTCATAGAGGTTGAGCTCCATGCCCAGTGTCTTACAGCCGGTAAGTATTTGGGCCTGGATTGAAACCCAGGAGTCTATGAGCTTGATTGTTAATCATGACACAGTCTAATACAAAGTAAAGTCATTAGAAAGAACCCCTTGTTCAGGAAATGTGAGCCATAGAGTCCTTAATTTTTACTACTGCTATGTAGAAGGTGCTGTGTGTCCCCTTATGATGACAAATTTGAGTCTTGGGATAAACAGGTACTGCCAAATTTGGGCCCTGGCTTTTGCTCTGAATCAAGGGTTCTTCTCATTGCTCAGGATTTACAGGCCATTGTCCCAAGGAGATCACCTAACAAAGGAGAAGACCTGTCTGGAATTTTGGAGTTTATGACAAGTTCTTTGTGTCTCTACTGGGTGAATTTTACCTCTAAAGATGAAATAATGACTTTTGGTTCTTCATGAGCAAACAGGTTTATGTGGAATCAGCACCTCTTTTGTGTTACACATATTGTAAATTGTCATTTAATCCTTTTAGCAATTCTGTGGTTATCCTTATGTTACAGAAGGGGAAACTAGGTGGTTTGTGAAAACCAACCTTCTATTACTGTAACAAGCACCTGAGATAATCAATTATAAAAAGACAAGGTTTGCTTTGGCTCATAGTTTTGGAGGGTTTAGTTCATAGTAAATGCCCCCCTCTCCTTGGGCTTATGGCTAGACAGAACATCATGGCTGGGAGCACATAGTAGAACAAAATGTTCCCCTGTGGCCAGGACTGAAAGAGAGAAGAGATGAGAGTCCCACAGTCTCCTTTCAGGGCATGGCCCCAGTGACCTAAAACCTCCCACTAGGTCTCACCTCTGAAAGGCTTCCAACAGTGCCACAAGCGTAAGCTTTAATATGTGGGCCTTTAGGGGACATTTAAAATCCAAACTACAGTGGGACCCATAGTTTCTCATATAGAGCAGATGCTTCATGATTTTTTTTTGGTAAAAAGAAAAACTAGCATTTGGATTAGAGCAAGGAGCTGTGAGCACATTTAGTATTTTATTTTCCTTTCTTGTCTCATTTCTTTTCTTTTCCAGTGTTTCCTGAAGTAATTTCTGAAATAAACTGAACTTGATTTCTTTTCTCAGGGTCTCAGGTCACAACCATGAGCAAATAAAATACTATATGTAAAGTGCTTAGCACAGTTCCCTGGCACCAGGTAGGTACACAGTAAACGGTAGTTCTATCATTATTATCACCATCACTACCATCATGAAGGTGGAATGAACTCATTCTTTTAAGCCAGTCACACTGATAGATAAGTTCATTCAAGATTATGAAGAAAAATGTGAAGAAAAAGGTCACCTAGAATTTGTGAAGAAAATATTGCAATGCTTTCTTTTTTTAGCAAGATTTATTAAATTTATTAACCAATATTTTTCACCTTCACTCTTTATTTAACATCATGCACAACAGGTCTCCAGTTCAGTACCAGTCATGGGCCTCATACGTCATATGTTGGCCAATTCTGAGCTGTCCATTTTGATTTTTTTGGAAGAAGGACTGGTTTAATTGGCATCCAGTTGGAAATGAATCTTACTCTTGAAATTCCTGTTCCTATTTGATCTTGTATTCCTAGTTATGGACTGGAAAGAGAATTACTCTTGGACTTTAGTTGTTTTAGCTTTTATCTGTAGAATAGGTAGAACTTGAGTTTGTGTGCTGTGGGATATTATACTCTAATATTTACAGATGAACTTGCTGGATGGGTGAGACAACAGAGCACCTTCAGAACTGATGAGATTGAATGGTGGAGTGGGAGGGTAAGGAAGAGGATGATGGAAAGCAGAGTGATGAAAGGCTAGGTCCATTTGCCTGTAGACCTGCGAATTTGACTTACATATGCTTCCATGGACCTGGAGCTGGAGGATGGGATGTAGAAATGCATGCGAATCTGTCTGGCTGTTAGGGACATAGCACGGAGATGGTCAGTTTTAGGTGTCACCTTGATTCAGGTACAGTTCCCAGATCTATCAAATCCTAATCTCTGTATTGCTATGAAGATGTTTTATAGATGTGAGTAGGGTTTAAATCAATTTACTTTAAGGGAGATTATCCTAGACAACCTGAGTGGGTCTGCTTCAATCTACTGCAAGCCCTAAAGAGATCAGCTGTGGCTTCTCTGAAGAGAAAATTCCATTTAAGGACAGCAGCTTTAGGTTATGCTCAAAAGTCCTAGCATGCACTGTGGATTTTGGACTGGTCTAATCATTCTCCATAATCATGTAAGCCAATTTCTTGTAATAAATTTCTGAATAGCTATCTCCCCCTAGTCTATTCCTCCAGTGAACTCCAACATGTACAGATTTTGGCACTAACCAGGCATGGGTTATTGATGAAAGAGATCCCTAAAAAAAGTAGAATTGGCTTTGGATTTAGTGAGTAGAGCCTGGAAGAATTTGGAGACACACAGACAAAGTTTAGACTTGCTGTAACAGATTGTTAATACAAATGTGCTAACAAATCTGAGGACTCAGGAGGCAATGAGGAGCATGGTAGAAAGAACACATACCATGTTAGAGAATGTCTTATTCACCATGAACAAACTTGGTAGAAATGCAGATATTAAAGGCATTCCAGTGAAGGCCAAACGCAGATAAGGAAAATGTTATTTGAAAGTGAAGGAACAAGATCCTTGTTGTACAGTGACAGAGTTTCACTGAATTGTGTTCTATTGTTTTGTGGACATCAGTATTTATAAATAATGAACTTAGATGACTGAGGCAATTTCCAAGCAAAGTGTTGAAATTGCAGCCTGATTTCATCTTGCTGCTTTTAGTAAATTAGTAAAATGTAGGAGGGAAGAGATAGATTGAGGACAAAACTGTTAAACAAAAAGGACTTAGGATTTGAGGATTTGGAAAATTCTCAGTATCCAGATTGCAAAAGATGCTAAAATTGGGAGATTCATAGTTAGAAAACATGTTGGAATAGTGTGTGTGGGCAATCTTTTGGTAGTTCTTTGGAAAAATGAAAAGGTCATGGTACTCATTCACACAGAGGGCTATTTAAAGAGGTTAGGTGTGTGACTCATGGGTCCCTATTAGCCATCTAGGCAAAAGCCAAGAATAGAGTTAGGATTACCCAGGAAAGATCTATGAAGAACATTTCTGTCTAATTTGATGAATCCCCACGACATACACAGGAGACCATAAGATTCTTGATATTTAATACCAGCAGAAGCATTGAGAACTTGGACCGAAGAGAACAGAGAGAGGATGCAAAGAAAGGCAGCCTTCATGTCCCAAAATTCTACAGACTAACATAGATTGCTAAAGCTACTAGGCTGCAATATTTGCTACCCTTCATGAAAAAAGAAAGGATTACTGTGAATGCAAAACTTTAAGCCCAGAGGATAGAGCTATAAAACCTGGAAGATTATCTATAGGCCTTGAAAACTAACATTTGTTTGCCAAATTGAATTTATAAATTGCATAAGTGTGGCGGCATTCTTTTTTTTCCTATTGTTTCTTATTTGATCAGGAATGTCCATAACTAGTGTTATGCCTGTTCCACAATTGTGCTTTAGGGCCAAATTAATCTGTTTTTCAGTTTTATCAGGCCACAGTTGGAGATAAGTTTTCCTCCAAAAAGAACCATACTTAGAGTCTAATATAAACTTGATGTAGGTGTTTAAAATGCTGGGATTTGGGACTTTTGAGCTGACGAGATTTAGACAAAAATTCTGAACTTTGTTGATGCTGTTATAGGTTGAAACTTTTGGGAATGGGGTGAACATACTTTGCATAGGGAATGTATATAAATTTTGAGAAATCAAGGTTGATTGTGCTTAGCAAAATACTGACCTCCCAAAGACACCAACTTTTTAAATCTTGAACTCTGAAAATCCTGAATTCTGAAAATATAGCGGAAGGAAAAGATGAGATTAAGTTAAGGATCTCCCCATATTGAGATGAGCACTTTATCCAAACTTATCTGAGTGTGCCCAGTGAAATCACTTATAAGAGAGAAGCAGATGTTGATGATGTCAGTGTTGGAGGAAGATATGCCAGTGGAAGCAGAAGTCAGAATGTTGTGACCATGAGCCAAAGAATGTGGGCAGCCTCTAGAATCTGGGAAATACCAGGAAAGGATTCTGCCCTGGGATCTTCATAGGGAAGCTCCAGAAAGCCTTGTACTTTTGATCCTGAGAACACTAAGATAACAGATCTACATTATTTTTTCATTAAGGTTGTGGTAATATGTTACAGCAGCAATAGGAAACTAATATAATCTGTTAACTATCAGGCCTTATGAGTGAGGTTTTTTCCTGCAGTCTTTTTCCTTTTCTAATTTTAATTTTTTTATTTTAAAGATAGTAAAAGCCAACAAAACAAAGCAGAACAAAGCCAATCAAAACAACGTGGCAAAACTGGTACAGAACTACAAAGCAGGACACTAGGAAAACAACAATAGTATATCTCGTTATCTTCATAATAGTTCTCCATTCCATCAGGTATAGCAAAATCAACTCCAAAACAAAACAGAATAAAACCAATCAAAACAGAATGTCAAATAAAGCTAAAACAATTAATTAGAACAAAGCAAAACTGAACAATTTTGGACTTCAGAGAGAAGATAGAAGGAAATATCCCATATTTGCTATATTGCATACTGTCAACCTCCCAAGAGATGCTCAGACCGCTGGCCCCAGGCCTGCAAAATCAACCCAACAATACAAGCATTTAGTTGCTTTATGTACCTTAGTTGCTACCAACTTAGCCTGTTCTCTGAACCAGCCAGTTGTTTATAGCGGGGGCGGGGGAACCACACGGAGTTTGATTCTCAGCCTGCCTACTGGTAAGCTCGCGGGAGAAATTAGCTGACTTGTCTCTTCCCAGAACACATACAGCTTGTGTAGCTTACCAGAAAGTTCCTGCAGTCTTTTAAGGTACAAGTGTTATGATTCCCATTTTTGTAGTGTGGAAACTGAGGCATTAAAGATTCAGTTAGGCTACCTAGAATTATAGAGCTACAATGTAATAAGTCTGGGATTTAACTTCATGTCCAACTGGTTCCAACATCTGTAGACCAGGCCTTGTATGAAGTGCTGAAGGGTATTAGAAGTAGGTTAGAATACCATTAAGACATACCTCAGTATATGGCTTGACATGTGAAATAGCATCAGTTAACATAAATACATATGGCATATGCTTAGGTACAATGGAGTCAAATTCCCTGAGTTCAAGTCCAGTTTGTGACTTTTATTGGCAAGTTTTTTAACCTCTCTGGACTGGAGTTTTCTCACTTTTAAATGGGAATAATAACACCATCTCTCATAGGGTTATGGGTCTTGAAAGAATAATATGGGTAAAATGCTTACTCTAGTGCCTGGCACATAGTAAGTCCTCATAAGTAAAATAATAATACTAACAGTAGCACTAATAACAACACCACACTAATAATAATAACAATAAGTTATTCTTGCTGTTATGTAACTGTAGGCAGAATGCTACTGGGGTGGGGGGAAGAATACATGATCCCTAGTGGATTGAGGATACAATCATTACAAATAAAGGAAATAGCAGATACCTTGAGCTTTGCATAGGGCATGTTCTCTACATTGCATGGATTTAGTTCGACATGCCACAGCCGTCTTGAGTAGCAACCGTCATGATCACCTCGAGTAACTCTATCCAGTTTGTCTTATTGCCTCTGAGTCACTCCAACCAGTTTGTTTAATAAAGATTCCCAGCAGACCGTAAATAGACAAAGAATAGAGTGGTCTGTAGAGTTTTACAACTGGACCCTGGCACCAGGGAGACGCCTGGCTCTCTGATTAGCTTGAGATAAACCAGGTACGTTCCAGCCAGGATGAAATCCCTTTTTTCCTAACCTATAAATCTACTCCTCTTCCTGACCCAAATTGTGGAACTGACCGGTCTTGCTGATTGATGCCCAGGACCAGATTCCAATTGGTTGCACTTATGCAATCCTGAATCTGTCTGGCTTTTTCTTTGGTCTCATGGCAACTTGATTCCAATACACTAGTGCCAGGTTGCTCCAGAACATGTGTGGGCTGTTCTTCCCTACTTCTTAAGTTGGCTACTCCCTTCTAATTATTTCTCCATTCAAAAATCACTTCTCCCATGAAGGCTTCCCTGACCTTCTTGGCTGTCATGGGTGCTCTTTCTCTGTGGCCTACAACTGATATGCTTTCCTGCTCAGGTCTTATTAGTATCTTTGAGGCCTCCCCCAGTATCCTAGAAACTTTCTGAGGGTAGAGAGTTGCCTCCTGTCTCTCTCTTATTTATTGCTATAGCCTTGACATTTAAAAAATTATCAAATGGATGGTGAGGTGAGACTGGAGTGGTATCTGGGCCCTGCCAGGGAGGGTCCCTCAGCTTCCCACCTCCCCGTGCATCTCCCCTGAGGTGGTTTGCTTTCCTTTTGCAAGTGAGCACATCCCAGGGAGAGGCGTGGATGTGGGACTTGCCACATGAGGTTGGTTGCTTAGCGTCTCCATGGCCCTTCACTACACAGCCCACTCTGCATGCTGTTCCTGGGCCTCATTAAAACCTGTTCTCCACCAGCCTTGGTGTTTAATATTTATTGATCGCCCACAGCATGCAAGCTGGTCAATAAGTGTGAGCAAGAGCCTCACTCCATGCCTTCCTGATCAGCTTACTGTTTCCTCTTTCTATCATCCCTGCTTTCAAAATCCTGTAGATGTGCCTTGATTTTTTTCCCCCCGATGTTCTTTAACAAAGTCCCTGCTGTTGAGCTGCGGTAGCTGAGGTTCCATTTCATTTGAATCTCAAGCCTGGAGGGCACTGGTTTTTTTTTTTTTTTTTATAACGCTGCCTCCTTCCCTGTTATTCCTCATTCTCCACACTTCTCAGGAATGCAAAGTGGAAGGGAAGATGCTGCCATTGGCTCTGAGTTCCAGCTCCGTGGTAGCTCTGCCTGTGCTAAGGCATCTATATTAGCATAATTCCTTCGACTCCCCAAGCTTTTTGCTTTCCCAGGGATCTGCCTGAGCCATGCTTCTCTGAAAGTCCTTAATGAAGTTATGACAGTGGGTGGCTGGAGATGGAAAGTCGGGAGGAGAAGGGGAGAGAAGTCCCTTGGGTTACATCCCTGTTACTCAATATTGTTGAACTGGATTCTCAACATTCCATCATGTGATGTTTGGATGCTGAGAGGGGAGTTAAATATAGAATTCCTCCTTTTAGCATTTCAGAAGGTTTATATAATGTCCTGTTCCTTTTGACAGTGAGGAGAAAGAGAAGAGAATGGGTTGGAAGATTGGTTTGTGTATAGAGCTCCATTCAAAGGAAAGTCTGCTCAGCAGCCTGACCCATCTGCCTACTCAAGGGATGCTCTGTGAATCATGTTTGCAAAGATGCAGGTGCCCTTTTGAGCCTAAGGATCTGCTCAGCTCAAAAATTCTATTAATTCTATGATTCTACGAGTAGCCTCTACAAGAGTGGGTGCTCAAAATAGATCAGCCGTGTGGCATGCCCTGAATTTGCCTGGGTTACTGATTTGATTTTCCCCTCAACTCTTCTCTGAACTTGGCTTGAAAATTCAGCTTGTCTTGCCCCTTGAAATCTGCCTTGGAATTCCAGGGACCAGCATTCAAACTCTGGCTCCATCATTTCCCAGCTGCTTGACCTTCACTGAATCTCTTGTCTGCTTGGAGTCTCATCTTTAGCATATCCTTGCACCCCAGGGTCCCCCTTTCTCCTCCACCTCTTTTTTTTTTTTTTTTTTTTGCAGCACTAGGGATGGAATCTAGGGCTTTTGCACTGAATGGAATTTTATAACCCTAGCTTCTTTTAAAAATTTTGAGACAGTGTTCCTCTATGTCCCTAAATTGCCTAGGCTTGGCTTGAACTTGTGACCCTCCTGTCTCAGTCTCTCAGAGTGTTGGTATCATAGGGGTGCATCACCACACCTGGCTTCTGCCTCCTTCTGTTTCCCCCTCTTTTAGTGAATGACCCTGCTTTTCATGTAGCTGTTCAAACTACACCCAGGAATCGTCTTTGACTTCGCTCCCCCTCTTATCAGCTGCATCCACAAACCATGAACAAGCCCTGCTAGATCTACTTTTAAAGCATATCCATAAAACACTTCTTCATCTTCGTTACAAGGCCTGAAAACCACAATCGATGAGCGCAACATCGTCTCCGGTTTCCTGGTTTGACGTCCTGCAATCAGGGCTTGACCTGGATGCCCAAGTGTTTAAAAAGAAAAACAGCAAAAACCCACAGATCTTTCTTATTAAAATCTTCCTACAGATCCACATTTCACTTAGAATCAAAATCAAATCCTTGCCGCGACCTAAAAGGCTTGATGTAATCTCTTGCATTTTAGGCTAAATGCTGTTCTCTTTTCCTTTGGTCCCTTGTTTTTCTGTCTTGCCTGAAGGCCTTTGCATTTGCTGTTTTTTCTGCCTGGAATCTCTGTACATGGCGGTCTTCTCATCATTCTAGCTTTATCTCAAATATTATTTCCCGTAGGCTGTGCCTGTTCATCCAAATTCAAGTACCCTCCACCTTGGTCTTTATCATATTCCTCAGCATCATCTTACACAGTGAAGCTCTGTCTAAACATTTTGAAAATCTTTTTGTTTGACTCCTCCCATTTTAAGGGGTGCCCTTTGGGAGGAGGGAAGTTATTTGTCTTGATCACCCCTGTAATACTGAGAGTGATGCACACACAGTAGGTGCTTAATCAATATATATTATGTTTCTTTCTATCTTTTTTTATTTTTTGACATAGGGTCTCACTATAGTCCAGGTTGGCTTTGAACTCACTGTGTAGCCTAGACTGGCCTTGAACTCATGGTGATCCTCCTGCTTCAGCCTCCCAAGTGCTGAGATTATAGGCGTGTGCCCCTATGCCTGGCTAATATTTTTATTTTATTTATTTGTTTTTTGAGAGAGGGTTGTCTTTCTGAGACAGAGTTTCACTATGTAGTTCAAGCAGGCCTTGAACTCACTTTGTAGCCCATTCTGGCCTTAAACTTGCAGTGATCCTCTTGCCTCAGCCTCCCAAGTGCCAGGATTAGCAGCGTGTGCCCCCTTACCTGGCTCAGTGGCTCGTATCTTTTAAATGAGTACATGAGTGGCTGTAAAGATGAAATAAGAGTGTGCACCTGCAAGTGCATGCACGCGCACACACACAGACTTACATATGACAAACAGCATGGTGAGCAGCAGTATTGTTAGCAGCTGGGAGCCAGACTCTCCCTCCGTCTTCAGCTGTGTGATGCCTCCCTTGATTCCATTATGTTCTCAAAAAACTTTTCCTGCCTCTTGCTGAATAAAAATTCTTTAACTTCTCAGCTACCTCATGGGCTTTTGCATCTGTTCTGCATCTGTTTCTTAGCAGACTCACTTGGCACATGGTGCTTTTTAGAGACATTTAGCATGCAAAGATATTTATGAAGGAGGGATTCTCTTCTATTTTTGCCCAGTCATCTGTCAGAGAGAGGGGGAGCAGAAAACGGGCACTCATGACTCATTCTCTTGCCCGGAGATGCTGCCCATCTCCATCCCGGAAGGGTGGGATGGCGGCAGAGGGGAGCATTCCTCACTCTCAGGCTGGTTTTAGTGAATGAAGCATCGCACTGGGTTTTGTCAGTCTTGCTGCTCTGTAACTTGGCCTACTCGCTATGCTTCACACTTTCCAGACGGACTGTTATTACAGTCACTTCCTTCAGAAGGACCTTAAGAGTGGAGCTGTGGAACTAGTGGAGCATAAACCATGAAATCATATTCACTTCTGATACCAGATGCCAAGTAAGACCACCCTTAGCTTCGATACTTCACCAGAAATTCAGAGCTCTAGTTACATGCATGTCTACTCTCATGGCCATGATTTGTTACAGCAAAAGAATACATCAAAATCAGCCAAGCCACACGGACACACAGAGTCTATGGAAGTTCCAAATGTGGAATTTCCAACTGTCCCCTTCTCATGGAATCACGGTGCTGTCTTTTCTGCAGTAATGTGTGGCCATAAGCATGGAATATCCACAATCAGGGACACTCACCAAGCTTTAGTTTCCAGAGTCCGCTGAGACCTATAGTTGCCTTCCCACATGGCTGGTCTTCTGGGTGTTGAGCCGATACTGCCTGATCCAAAATCCCCACCCTGAATCACATGATTAGCTTAACCATCTAGGGCCACCAGGTAAACAAAACACTCCTAACCAGGTATGATATTCTAGGGCTTGGTGAGAAGTCAAGGGCAAAGATCAAAATTCTTTTTGGGTAAATTAAGTTCTTTGCTACATCACAGTTATACTTGTTGCTCCTGGTACAGGTGACTTTTTCAGACAGTAGAGGTCTTAGTTCTTTTCCTGGGTTCTATCTGTGTTGATCCCACAGATATTTACAGTCATCTTTTCCTATTCATGGGTTCTGCATCCATGGATTCAACAAAATGAGGATTGGAAAGATTGAGGAAAAAATTGTGTTCCTATTAAATGGATACAGACAATTTTTCCTTTTCGTTGTTTCCTAAATAACACAATATAACAAGTATTTTCATAACATTTATTAGATTAGGTATTATAAGTAGTCTAGTGATGATTTACAGTATAGGAGAGAAGGTTATGTGCAATCACTACATTAGTTTCATGGAAGACACTTGAACTTCCATACATTTTGGTGCTGAAGGGAGTCCTGGAACCCATCTCTCCACGGACGCCTCGGGGTGATTGCATCGACTGTGAGCCCTATGCCCGGCTCTGTGCTTGTGTCTAGAGATGCAGAGGGAAAAGACAGTTCTTGTTGTCAAAAGGCTGAGAAGGCACTGAAAAGCAGAAAATGATACATAATTATACCACAGTGGTACTAGAAATGATGCTAAGACTTCCTGCTGTCCCTGTTCTAGCTCAGTTGCTGATGAAAGCTTTCCAGGGACAGTGATGTTAAGCTGAGATTTGAAAGATAATAAAAAGTTAGCCGCCCTAGGTGGGGTGTAGGACTGCAGGGGAAGGGGTTTAAGTGAGGAACATTAGGTACAGAACAGGGGCAAGAGAGCTCATGTTGAGTGTCTTTGCTCTCATTTTCTTGAATGCCAAAGCTCACAAGTGATTCATATTGAACATATATTCAGTGAACACCCTGATGAATCCCTTGTCTTGTACCAATGCAGTGGATTTTGAAACCAAGAAAATGGAGCTTATGAGAAGAATTCTTCATACCTGTTACTTTCAAGAAGACTCTTAGATAAAAAAGATATAATGAAAAAGGGTTGGGTGGGGCCAAGAGAGTGAGCTTTGGCTTTTTGTGACTGAGGGCATCTTTAATACACAGACACAGGTCCCTTTTTCCTGGTGGCATTAGGGCTTTAGATATGATTTAAAATTCCTCAAATCTAGCCACTGCATCTCCAGAAGCAGGAAAAGGGCAGTTTGGTGCTTCAGCTAGTATAGTTTGGTTTATAAAAGCAGAAATATTTCTGAGACATTTTAGGCTTGTGAGCAGGTGACTCACAGATACTCTTGGAATCGTATATTGAAAGAGGTAGAAAATATTTTTGGCAGAATCAGTGGTTCCTTTGTGGTCTTTTCAGAGAGTTCAAAAATTGCCCTAAAAAATTACAAGATATTAACAAAAGCTAGGAGAAAAAGTTAACAATATTTGCCAAAGGGCTGCACATGTTAATATGTAAAGATTACTTATGGATAACCTGGGCATGGTGCTGCACACCTGTGATCCTAGCTTCATGGGAGGTTGAGGCAGGCGTATTTTGGGTCTGAGCTCAGCCTGGGCAACGTAGTGAGATGCTGTCTCAAAATAAAAAATAAAAAAGGGATAGGATTGTAGTACAGTGCAAAAGTCCTGGGTTTAATCCTTAGTACTGAAACAAGAAAAGAAAAAGAAAGATTGCTTATACATAAGGCAACAGACAGCACTCTATATGTGTCCTCCAAAAGTTCAGGTGTTGGACCCTTGATTCCTGATGCAATGGTACTGAAAGTGGTGGGACTTTTAGGAAGCAGTTAAGTTGCTCACAGTGTTTATGCCACTCTCAAGGGTGTAGTGAGCACAGCCCCTCTGGCTTTCTCTTCTGCATGTGTCCACTTGTCCACTATTTCTTTGCCATGTTATGATACAGCATGAGCCTTCACCAAACTCAGCAGCACAACTGATCTTGGATTCTGCCTCCCAGAACTGCAAAATGAATACATATCTTTCTGTTATAAATAACCCAATCTCAGGTGTTCTGCTATAGCAACCAAAAACAGCCTAAGACATCCTAAAAGAAAAATGGACAGAGAAAATTAACGAGCAGTTAGAGAATAAAAATGTAAAGACGAACGAATGCCCGAGGAGATGTTAAACCCTGCTAATAGTACTAAACAGTTAAACTACAATGATGAAATTAGTTAGCTAACACAACATTGTTAAGGGAGCTCTGCATTATTCTTACAGTTAAGAACAGCAAAACGACAAGAAAGCAAAACAGAGCCGTGGGAAGGGGCTTGCTCTGAAGCACCTTGCTTCATTTTGGTGGGAAAGGAGTGGAAAGGGGAGGGCTCTTGCTTTCTGTGTCCTCATTTTGTCCCCACTCCCTGGCTCCTGACTTTGCTGCAGTGTCCCTGTATCAGACCTCCTGTTCTGAGTGGGAGGGACTTGATGCAATATTCTGTAGGGAGCTGAGTTCTGGGAGAGGCTGGCCTGTGAGCATCCTCCTACCCAGCTCCTTCTCCAGCTCTTCCTCCATGCAGGGTGCCCAAGTTCCTTGGCAGAGAAGTGCCCTCCTTCTTCCTCACAGTGGGCAAGGCAGGTGTTCCCTCTGTGCCTTTGAGCCTCAGGTAGGCTTATGGTTTAGCCAAACAACCTGGGATTAGGAGCCCTGGCTGCCTGCGTCTTGCGGCCTGCACCTGCATGTGGTGAAAGGATTGTGCCACAATTCCCTGCTCTGCTCAGCTTTCAGAGACTGCTGCTGTCTGTCATGTCTTGATTTTTATAATTGAGGGAGGCTGCCGGGGCAGTTTATGTTGAGATTTAATTGTTCTTCAGGCTCACTGAGCTTGTGGTGGGTAATTGGGCTGCTTGGTTGTCCCTTCCTGCACTTTCCCCAAGCAGGACTTCTCACTGGGAGTTGCTCTGTCCAGCATCACCTGCAATTCTGGGGTAAGCCAAATAGTCTTTGCTTTTTCCAGTGCTTCAGCGATAAAGTTCTATACTGGAGTTATGTGCCCAGTCAAAGACCTTCCATTTCTGGCAGGAAGCGGAAGACCTTAAGAGGTCAATTTCTGACCATTGTGAGACTGGGTTCCTACAGTGTGTAATCAGCAGTTTTGTGAGATGTGTTTAAAACCTTTCTGTGGCACCCTGTAGCCTTAGGAATAAAATCCAATGTCCTCACTGTGACTGACAAGACTCTGCATGATTTGGTTGCTGCCTGCTGTTTTGGGCTTTGTTTGCTTTATTTTCCTACTTGATTTTTCTAATGCCAGGGATTTTGCACTCTCTCTTCCCTATGCTTGGAATGCTTTTTCCACTAAGCTGCACCTGGTTGACTCCTTATCCTTCAAGATGCAGCTTAAATACCATCTCCTTAGGGAAGCTTCCTGATAATCTTGTTCACCTCTTTCATAGGGGCCCTCTTCCTTTAACCTTGTTAACCTTAATCTGTCTGAGGGCTCATGGGCCGAGTTCTGTGTGGAGTGGTTGCTAGGTATTACTTCATTTAATTCTCACAGCAACTCTAAGAATACTATTATTCCATGCTCCATTGTACAAACAAAGAAGCTGAGCTGGAAGGAAAACAAGAGAGGACAAGTGGGGGTGGTGTAGAGGGTGAGGGGTAAACCACTGTGACCCCATTGACCAACTAAATAAAGGTTCTCCAGACCTCACTACTCAAGGTGTTTTCCATTGACCATAGGCCTCAGTATCTTCCGGGAATTTGTTAGAAATGAGAACCTCAGGACCCTTTCTAGGTGGACAGAGTCGGAGTCTGCATTCTATGAAGCCCCTGTATTATCCCAGCTCTGCTGAAGTTTGAGAAGTGAGCCTTCAGAAGTTCTGTGAACATAAAACAAGCACGACTTTACTGAAGCCAGCAGCTGGGTGTTTAATTTTGTGAGTTTGGATTTTTAGGAACAACCTGTGGTTTTGGTACCTTATAAGTCAGGGCACCAACTAGCAGTTGCTTCCTTTGCTTGAGGGAATGAACGATGACAAATTAGCACCTTCCACAGAAATGAAGGCAAGTTAAACATGAAAGTTGATCCAACTCTGAAAAGAAACCCACATACGCACTCAAAACATCTACTGTGACCCACAGAATCTGTTGGCATAGTATTAAAGCTAAGTAATCAGAGAGCCCCTGGCCAGGAGTATAGAAGTGTCCCTATTGCAGGTGACAGTTTTACAAACGGATTCATGGCTTCAGAGGGTAATCGCCCCATCCCATCTGACCTGTAACTTTCACATCTGCAAATATGGGGAGGACAAAAGGAACCTTTTCCCTCTGGTACTGAGATCAAGCCTGGCGCTTCATACGTGCTACGCACAGGTTTTACCACGGAACTATATGTCTAGGCCCCCAAGGGCCTTTCATTTGAGGGTCACCAACTGTATTTCACTGTGTCATAGCGGAAAACTTTGATTTTTCTTCTTTGTTGTAACACATTGGTGTTGCCAGCAGTGTATCTGATCACAGGTGCTGGATGATCATTCAACTCCTGCTCTTCATTTATTAGGTCCTCGTGGCTGATCTCTTAGACACCTGAGTCCTTGAAGACAAAGAGCGCTTTTATTTTTAACCTTTCTCATCCATAAATGCCCCAGGGACCTCAAGGTATTCATGTGGGCTCCACCAGCAATGTGTGTGGTCGAGCTCGAGTCAAAGGATGGAAGATGATGGATGTTGTGTGTCTCCGACTCTAACCTCATTTTTTCTGGGTGGATTTGCTGACTCTGCACCACTGTGTGTGAGGTTGGCCAGCCAGCAGGGGGCCCACGAAGGTCACCTCCTTGCCAAGTTACATTTCACACGTTATGCATCTAATTCCTTTAAATTTTTTTAACATTTCCAATTTTTTTTATTTTCAGGGACAAAGGAACCTTTTAGGAATAAGCATGAGAAACGAACTAATCAAGGCAGAAATTTTCTGGGAGCAATCTGACAGCAGTGTGTCTCCAATGACCTTCAAGACGATCACATGCTCCAGGCAATTACAGGATTTGGGAGAAAATAGCTTGTTCTGAATAGCCTAACTTGAGGCAGTGTCCCTCACTTTGCAGTGGCCCCCTACCTCTGCTCTTTGTAGCTTCCTTACCAACAGCTTCCTGAACGAGATTTCAGCTGGATTAAAACTCTTCCAGCTCTAACGAACTGCAAAGGGGACAACCGATGCTAAAAAAGGGCATCTTTTGCCTGGTGCCAAATTTTTTTCTAAGTTTTTTGGCTCCGACTGCAAAAGGTGCATAATACATTTTGACTCAGGGCCACATTTAGGAGGGAATTTTGCAGCTGGAGCGCCTGAGTATGGGTGCAGTTGGAAAAATTACCTGTTTGTTTGTAGGTTACCAGTTTCACAGTTGGAAGTGGCAAGAAAGGGGATTAAGTAAACCTCAGACAGACCCATTCTGTCAGGGTGGACGAAGCTTACCTGACAGGTTTCTGCTTAGGGAAAAAATTTTCGGCAGTCTATGTGCATCCTCTAACTTATTTAATTAAACCACAGTTCCTTCTTGTTTGCAGGGCTATATGAGAGTTTATGCAGATTTTGCCTTTAAAAAATAGTGTTTCTACTATTGAACTCTCATACTGAATAAAATTAGCCAAGGTCAGTCCTGTATTAATATGCCAAAATTTTAGAATTTGTTTACCCTCTCTTGCCAATAAGAGTGGTTTTCTCTTTATGATTATCTGTGTGCTTTGCTATGAGACATAGATTAGAGAAATCCTCACTTTCCTGTGCCCCGGAAGGAAGCAGCTTCCTGACTTCAGTGTGGGCAGAATGGCCAGGAAAATCATTATGGGCAGCTACATCAATCCAGTTGCTTTGCTTGTGCCGGGAGCCTCTTACCTTGCTGCTATGGAAATGGATGGGGAACTGTGCCTTTGTGTTCCTGAGGTTCTGGAGAATTCCTATTTCTATCATCACAGGGACCCAGAACAGGGTGTGTAGGCTCTGGGTTCTGCAGGTCGCTATTGTTGCAAGATGATTTCAGAGGAGTGAACTGAAAGCTTTTCTAAAGAGCCTCAGCATCTTCCCTGTTAAGAGCTTCTGAGCCAACGGGTCAAGACTTGTGATCATTTAAAAAGATGTTCCCAAACAAAACGCGACCTCCTCCCAGAGTTTTCATATGCATAAGCCAATGATTAGGGGGCAAAATGGTTAAGTGACCTCTTGGATCTTGAGATTAGAGTAATCCTAAGAGGTCAATTTCACTGCATGTGTGGTTGACACTAAGGGTTAGGGAGCAGGAGCGAGTGCAAGGCAGTGTACCTAGAATGTGCTTGGCATTATTGCTGTATTCACGGCCTCTTTTTTCTGTGTGCAGATGGTATGACCAGGGGTAATAAACCGATTAAAGTGCATCTAGTCACCAGACTCTCTGACAACTTTGTGGCAAGGTTTGAAGGGATGAGCTTCAATGTGGGACTTTAAAATTACATATCAGACATTGATAGGGTTTTTAAGGTAGCTTTGTGGTTTAGGGACTGAAGAGATGCCAGCAGGAGCAGAATTTAGGAGTGATCAGGAGAAGTCTATGAGTGAGAATGTAAGGTGAAGACCTCGGAGGAAGGCAGTAAGACACCATGGGGTTGTGGGGAGACTATGAATGTTTTCTACAGGTGATCTAAGTGTACCCGTACAAAAATTGTTTATTCCTGAGCTAACTGAGACTAACTTTGGAGACCCCAAAGAACACCTACACTCGAGGAGGAAGACAGAAAGGGAGAGATACTGTAAGCATTCCAGAGAGGAGACCTGTCTGTGGTCTGCCCATTACACACACACCAATACGTGCACACAAACACACACAGACATATACTTACATGTGCATACATGCACACATGCATAAGCACTTATCATAGACAGTCATACAAGCATAGCCGTATGTACATCACGCCTCCTCCTTAACGAAAAAATATAAATCATTTTTAAAAAAGAGGCAAAATTCTAAGATACATTCAGAAAATTGGGGTTTGGGGAGTTAGGAAGTTATGAAAAAGTCTTGTTGGTTTTAGAATACAGCAGAATTCAGTAGGTGGAAGAGACTGGAAACACGAGAGATGATAACTTCATTAAGTTGAGGGAGAAACGTTCAGTTAGACCTGGGTTTCTCAACCCCAGCACCATTTATGTTTTGGGCAGAAGATTTCTTTGTCATGGAGACTGTCCTGTGCACCATAGGATGTTCAGCCATCTCCCTGTCCTCTACCTAGTAGAGGCCAGTGGTCACCTGCATTTGTGACAACCAAAATATATCCATACCTAGTCTAATGTTGTCTGAGGGATAAAATCTTCTCTTGTTGAGAACCTCTGAGTCAAGAGAAAAATGAATCAATCTCCTTGAGCAAGATATTTTGTTTATTTGAATCCACCATTTTTGAAATGCTGTGGAAGCTACAGAGTTTGCAAAGGTAGTACCTTACCTGTATGAACTAACAGATTCTTTGAAAATATTAAGCACCCAACAGTCTATCAAGAAAACCTGGAAAATTTCTTTCTCTGGGGAGAATAGTAAACATATATGCTTGTACAGAATGGGAAAAGCACATACTAATCCATAGTGTATTTGAATAATGATGGATCCATAACCAATAGCCCCCAAATGTCAGTGGTTTAGTACAAAAGTTTGTGTGTTGCTCATGTAATGATATTCCTGGCTGGTGAACAACTTCCTCCATGAAGTGATTCAGAGATGCAGGTTTCTGTCATGTTATAGTTCTTCCCATCGCCAAAGATCTCACTGTGCTCCATCTCCAATTAGCTGAAGAAAGAATAAAGAGAAAGCATGCCATTTTAAAAAGCAGAGCCCTGCTTGGATGTGACTTGTTCATGCTCATCTTTCTTTGGTGAAAATTAGACTCATTGTAGTTTCCAATCAGGTGGAATAAATCAACATTAAATCGTGCATTTTAGCTCAACCTCTGTGAGACTGTTGGCCCATGAAAATGCATGATCAGGATCCTGTTCATGTGGAACACTGCCTTCACGATGGGGAGAGTTTTGCATAGAGTATTTTTTATGCACAATTTGATGGTTAATATTGATTGTCCACTTGATTGGCTTGAGAGATGCCTAGGAGATTGTTAAAGCACACTTCTGGGTATGTCTGGGTGGGTCATGAGAATGTGAACTCTGTCTGGTACCTAGTCTCTTCCTCTCTGGCTCTTTCCTTGCTTTCTGAATACCTTGAGTGGAGCAGTTTTCCTCTGCCATGCCCTTTGTTCATTGTACTTCTCCCTGACAGCCAGCCAACCATGGACTTGTACATCGGAAACCATGAGCCAAAATAAATTTCTCCTCCTTTACATTGACTATGTCAGGTATTTTGTCCCCACAAGGAAAAGCTGACTAACAGGCTGTGAAAAGGAGCCAGGTCTTCAGATTTAGCAGTCTGTCTTATTTTCCTACCAGGATTGGAAGGTAGGGAATTTCTATATTGCAAGAACTGAGAACAGGGTTAGGCACGTAAATCTTTGCAGAGTCAGGGAGTGGATGGGAAAATTGTTCACACTGAAGGAATCTTGTGCTTAGGGTTTTTTTTTTTCCTGATCAAACAGAATATGGCAACATACATACTTGCAGAGCTGTGCCCTGCTCTGCATTGATGTCATAGGGATCAGGGAAGAACAAACTCTTTTTATAACATTAAGGGTGACCAGAATTTTCTACTTTTATCCAGGATATAAGTGACAGAAATCTATCTAAGTCAGAGAACCTGTAGCCAAATAGAGAAATTTATCTGGTAAGGTAACCAAAAAACTCAAGGATACTTGGCTTCTGGTAGGACCTAATACACATGCTTATCAATGTCCTCAGGAACTTATTTCTCTTCGTTTGTTGGCTCTGCTTCCTTCTCTGCCAGGTTTATTATTTGGCAGACTCTTCTCAGCTGATGACAGAGATGGCATCAGCAGTGATAGACATTCATGCTTCAGCTTGCCCACCTCAGCAGGAAAAGGGGGCCTGAGAAGATCATGAGATTGTGTGTCCCTGGTCAGCCCAGTGTCACTTGCCCATCTTTGCGCTAATCACCATAGCTTACCTCTCGTTGGTGTGTTACATGGCACTGCTAAACCAAGGGGTGCCTGATATGCAGTGACAGAAAGGCAAGAGACAGTTCGTTTAGGAAGAATTGGAATGCCACTACGAAGACATGGAAAAGGAAGCTGAATGCGTGTTGACATCCTATGTCCAGTGTTTTTCTAATATTCTTGCATAATGGACTGGTGTAATTTTGCACTTAATACTCATTAATATTCTTCTGTTAATTTTACATGATTAATCTCTGTTACAGTCCTCTCTCAAGCTATGGCCCTTGAGTTTCTTGTGGATACGGTGAGCTACAGTAGAGGATGTGCTTTAAGACTGAGCTCTGGATGTTTTTACATCCCTCTGGTCTCAATGAACAGTTCAGGGAAAGTTAGTTGGCCCAGGAAAAGGCAGTGAGATGGAATTAGATTTTAGCACACACTTGAGTAAGAGACTATTGTTTCATCTTTAATTTTTTATATAAAATTTTCTAACTTATATAGTATAATAATAAATACAACCTTCACATGCCTACATACTTTACATGCCTAAGCATTATCAACTCACAGACAATCTTGTTTCATTATATCATTACCCACCATGGATTATTTTGGAGCAAATTCCCAGCATCACATCATTTCATCTATCTATTTTGCAGAGTGCGTCTATACTGATAAGAGCTCTTGGGGGAAACGACTTGGTATTTCCTACTAAAAGTGAATCTGAAAAGTTGTAGGGGATAAAGTTGCTGTAACCATTTGGCTGTTTCCATTTGGAGGCAGCAGAACAGCAATGAGAAAAGCTCAATCCCAAGGACAGATTTTGGGCTTGAATTCAGTTGTGCATGAAGTAAGCATTGCCACCTTTTCCAGTTACATGAA
Organism: Dolichotis patagonum; assembly: GCA_004027295.1. Classification (NCBI taxonomy): domain Eukaryota; kingdom Metazoa; phylum Chordata; class Mammalia; order Rodentia; family Caviidae; genus Dolichotis; species Dolichotis patagonum. The sequence goes on from PVJX010012590.1 coordinate 47,340, forward strand.
ACAAAGTTTTCCCTTTGGCCATGTTGTTGATGCTTTGCTATGTCCTCTTGGTCTGCCCTGGGGATCGCCTGAAGTTTGAATGGACAGTTCCCAAGGCTATGATGGCTTTTCCCCCTCGAGAACAGCTATCTTTCTTCCCAAAGGCTTTCTCTAGCCACTGGATCATGCTTGGTTCCTGAATAGGCAGACCAGAAGTGGCAGAGAATAAATGTACCTCAGAGTCCCCTCAACCCTGAGGAACATAGCAATCCCAGCTTCCTTGCAGCTTGGTGAAAGCATGTGGAGGTGTGCCGGTGCTGTCTGTGAGAGCCCCAATGGTACTGAGTCCTCGTTATCCCTGACAGTAACCTTACCTTTAATCCACTGGTTATTGGTTTCTTTCACTTCCTGCCTTATTTTCCTGCTCCACACCATATTTCCTGTTTTTGCCTCCTAAATACACCGTGTACCCCTATTTTCTAGCTTCAGGATTTTCTCTAGAGAAAACAAATTAAGACATTTTTCTCTTCCCCCTTTTTTTCCCTTTCAGCCTGTGCATTTCCATTAACAGTAATTCTAAAAAACAGAAAAAAAATCCTAAGTAATTATACTCATATTTCCCACCTCTAGTATTTGCTAGGGACATGAAATGATGGATACTTCTGAGAAACTGTATCCCTACTGTCCCTGCCCCCATCTGTCGTACAAAATGATTTCAGCCTGAAGATCTTGTTGCAGAAACCAGACGCGCCTCAGGAATCCCTGGTTTGCAGTGTTTTCACCTGCAGCATAGTAAAATGCAGGTGCTAGTACCATGGGTGCTTAAGGCTCTGTGGAGCAGAATGCGCATCCCAGCAGTCTGGCCTGATGGTTCAGGTAGTGACGGTTTAGGTGTACACACAGAAAGATTCTCAGCTTATCTCCTTCAAGGTAGGCTTCCAGCCTTGATGACAAGGTGGTGATGGGATAGCAAGAAAGGCTGCTGTCTCTGTGAGGCCATTTTCAGCCTATAACCTAGAAATGAAAACACATAAAACATTAGTGAAACAAGTAGCTTTAAAGAAGAGCTTTGGAAGCATTTTGCAAGTTATTCAGCATTTTCAATGCCTAAGGAAATCACACAGTAAGCTGCAATAGCAGCAGCAGCAGCAGCAGCAGCAACAACTTAAATCATCTAGAGCAGCAGTCACAAAGTCCAGGTACTTTACTCAAAGGAGAACCCTCTTAGACTCTCACGTAGGGCTTGGTTACTCATACTTCGCACACAGTTCCAGAAGAACTAGCTTATTTTAAGCAGGGAGGGGGCACACACAGCACAACTGCAACTCAGAACCGTAAATGAACCAGACAAGAACTGTGGACACGTGGGAGAGGCCACCGGTCCATCCTGTGTGAGAATGTGGGTCTGATGAGTCCAGCTTTTTGCAGGCAAAAAAAAATTGAAACTGTTTTTTTTCAAGTGAAATAACCTCACTTTTATGTATCAAAAAGATTTAAAGAATTCTTTTTTAATTTTTTTGGTACCAGGGATCAAACTCATGACCTCGCACTTGCCAGGCAGGTGCTTATGCCACTGAACTAACTCCCTGGCCCTGATTTAAAGAATTCTTTAGAAAACAATGTGCAGGCCTGGTACACTAAAGGCTTGACTTTGCCCCATCACATCAGGCATGAATTCTCCATTTTGCCAACATTGCTCCTACTCAGCTCAGAGGAGAGACTTTAATTTCGGTTCCTTGGTTATTAGAGTACTGTGTGTTTTTTTGAGCATGGGGCCTCAGTTTTGTTTGTGTTCTTAGGAAATACTTATCAGAGAAATCAATGAGTGTATCATCATTTGCAGAAGTCACTCTTATTTTGGTGGCGTGGGCAGTGTTCTTAGCTCCCAAAACAAACTTGCAATGCACATCCTGAGATCGATGGGGCTGGTGCCTGGGGGCTCCTGGGGACACAGAGGATATGTCTTCCTCCTCTCTCTTGTGTTTACACAATTGGCTGTTAAAGGTTACTGCTCCTCTGTGGGCGGCTGGCCTATAGCATCCGCTCTCTGCTTTGCTTGATTTGGCTCATTTCATCTAGGCTGGAACCTGGAGTCTGGAGTCCTCATGGTTGGGCACATATTTTCTTACTTGGGCAGATCAAAAATAACCTCTTCAACTCTGTCTCAAGCATCCAAGCAAGTTCTCCTGTGGGGCTTTCCCAGGAGTGTATCTCAGCATTAGCACTGCAGAACACAAGGGCATTATTAAATCCTGATTATGAAGGACTGAACCATTTCTCTATCTTTTAAGTATGTTTTTCAGTATTTTGCTCCTCAGAGTAATGAGATGATCTTAAACATTTTTTGGAAAGCTCATTGTATTTGTTTTATTTTTGTCTGATCCCAAGGGTGTTATATACCAATTGTTCTGGAAATACAGATTAAAATTATAAATAATTCTGTTATATATTAGCAATGTCTATTTCCTTCCATATATATGAGTGTGCATTAGACTATGTGTGCATATATGTGAGTATGTGTATGCATAGCTATACAAATATATAATATATTATATAATATATAT
>PVJX010012591.1:0-49877 GCA_004027295.1 Dolichotis patagonum
GCGTGTGAGGGTGTGTGTGTGTGTGTGCGTGAGTGTGTGTGTGTGTGCGTGTGTCTATACAGTGCTGGGGATCCAATCCAGCATCTTGTGCAAGCTAGGCAGGTGCCACTGAGTTCCACCCCAGCCTGTCCTTACTTTTCACCTTCCTACTTTCTTCTCCTCCTCCTCCTCCTCTTCCTCCTCCTCCTCTTCCTCATCCTCCTTCTCCTCCTCCTTCCATGTTTGCTACAATTTGCAACTACTGTATATTGGTTTGCTTAGTTTTTAGGCTGTTTCCCTTAAAAGAAACTCAGTGAAGACTTCCCTCTTCCATTCAGCAAAACATTTTTAAATGAAAATGCATGAAAAACTACTTATTTCTCCTTTGTAACAAGAAATATGTTCTTGTTTCTATCAATTTTGATTGCAAGTAACAGAAGCTCGCTAAAGCTACATAAAAGGAGGCTATTATGCAGACATGTGGTTCTCTCAGGAAGCTGAAGGACAAAGGTACTGATGGGTCTGAGGAAAAAATTCAAAACCAGAGTTACAGTAAGGAGGGAACTTAAGAATTTTACCTCCATGCAAATTAAAAAGTTAACCTGCCCTAGCTTCAGATGTTCTGGCAGAAAACACAAGATTCCTGCATTAAAGACAAAGGGCTATAAATCACTTGTAGCAATATTAATAACTATGTCAGCGTCTGCCCTGGTTCCAAGCTCCAGTTCGCACAGGGTGGCGCCATGAGAGCCAGGTGAGGCTCACGCAGCCTCCGCGTTGGGTGACAGGTGAGAAACCCAGAGCCTGGGAGCCCCAGTCTTTCATGCTAGTCAGTGCGGGTGCCTGATCTTTGCCATAGAGGGAGAGCTTAGCTTCCTACTGGATAGTAAACCAACCTGATTTTTGCTGTAGTGGGAGACATTATCTCTATTTCAAGGCTGCCTATCATTACAAACATCAATTCGGAACAAGGGCAGCCAGTGCCTCGCACGAGTCCCATGGAGCAGGGTTTTCCAACAAGGAAGTGTATAAGAACCACAGCCACGCAGACAGCAAACTATTATCCTTCTCAAGTCCTCAGGAGCCAAGGCACCTTCTGGGATGGCTAAGGAAAAAGTTTAACAACTTTAGGGGGGGGTCTTTTTGAGACAAGGTCTCACTAGGCAGTTCAGGCTGAATTTGGGCTTACTCTGTAGCCCAGGCTGGCCTCAAATTCACAGCAATTCTTCTTTCTCAGCCTCCCATGTGCTGGGATTACAGGTGTGTGCCTGCATGCCCAGCATTAGTTCCGCACCTTTTACAGGTGGATTTGGGGACCATTTGTTGATTTGTATCTTATAGAATCTTCACTATTAGAGATACTTTTCTTGAGAAAACCATTGATATCTCTTTCTAAAGGGTAATTTTTAAAACAGCAAGAATGTATTTTCACAACAATCATTATGGAGAACAACTTAAATCCTTAGCAATAATGAAGTTGAAATAGTTGTTTAAAAAATCTTTTATTCTGTTTCTGTTTCTTTTTTTTTTTCATAGTATATTGTGGGAAAGGAGCAAGGGGGATATTGTTTGATGTTTTCCCTGCTTAAGTCTAAAGTGTTTTGATTCTGTATGAATAAAAGCAAACAGTATGTTTAGCTATTTTAAAATAATTCTAAAGCAGTATTAATGATGCTAAATCCACCGGTGACTCCTACATAACCACTTCAGATAATTTTGTATTGTAATGATATCTGCACATGAATTTGAAATTTTAGATATCCAGAACTCTGCGGACGATGAAGTCATATAGAAGAAGAGAAATCAGTGGTTAAGGCTTATTGCTACCAGAGTAATAGTTCTCTGATTTCTCTCTGACTCATTATTGTAGAATGGTAGTTATTATAGGATAATTTACTTGTTTATTGCTTCTTCCATTATATGTGCTGTCATGTTGTTTTCTTAGATCATGGAACCATTAAATATTAGGCTTAGATCATTTTAATTCACTTTACAGAGAATTAAGGATAGCAGTTCACACCTGCTCAATTAAGCAAATGTTTCTCAAATCAATTACAGAACTAGGATTTTAGATCTCAAGAGAAGGATAAGTATTTAGAAATCTTCCCTCTAAATCAATGCTAACATTTCTTCTTTGTCCTCTGTTCCTGAAATTTAAGAGAGATAATTTCTGGGTTATTTTCTCATATCCATTTCTAATCTAAGAAAAAAAGCAAAACTATCTTAGCCATATTTAGCAGTAGAGGTCATCTGTAATAGTGACTCTAAATAGAACAAGTTACACAATATTTTTCATGTGAAAAAATATGTCCAATCAACAAATATTCATTAATTACATGCAAGGCACTATTTCATAAGAAAAGTAAAAAGGAAATTTCACATTATATTCTTTACAGTGCTCATTCAGAATAAGAAATGGCATTAATTTGCAATCATTATTGTAGAATAAATATAGACCTCTACATTACTGGCACGTGATGAAGTAAGTACAGAAGATGAGATTAAGCATTTAGAAACTTATAGCGATTTTCTGCCTGTTCAATCTAATAATATATGAAGTTTCCATTTCATATATCTTTTCTAAGTTTATTTTTTCTAAGAATTTTCTTTTAGTATTTTTTAAATAAAAATACCATTGACCTATACGTTAGGAAAAAAATAAGAAAACTAGTCCCTACCAAAAATGTTTAGAAATATTGTTTTACTATAGGTCATTATTTACGGCCATTGTCTGTTATTATTACTCATAAGTGATTACTGAAAATCATAGCAGTATGGTAGGATTATTGGTGTTTATTATATGTGCTAGATTGATTGACTGTTATGTGTTTATTGACAGATATGAGGTGTCCGATGAAGCAAATGTACTAACCATCGCCTCTGCTCATATTTCCTCTTGGAAATACTATAGAATTCTTGCTCACCACTGACCCTGGCCTCAACTTATGATGCCACAGTGCATTAATATTAGTTAGTCTAATAATACATGAGTCTAATATTATGTCACCCAAGAATCTGGACTTGGGACATGGAGTGACTAAGTGATTAGGTCACAGAGGTACATCAGTTGAAATGTCAACAGTTGTTCCAACTCCAAACCAAAAGTCACATGCAAGCTGATGCTGGGAAGGGAACACAGAATCATAAGTATTCAAAGGTTTTGATATAATAAGGAAGATATAATAAGGAAGAATGGAGCAAATGGCAACCGTACAAGAAGCAGAGAGAGAGGGATCCTGTTGAAATATAAACCTGTTAATGTAGCCTCGGAATCCTGCTTTGTCCTTTCGTCTCACTTGGAGTAAGTAAAAGACCCTAAGGAGTCTTCCCTTCATCTCTCTGACTTATCTCCTAAGTTCTGTCTCATTTGTCACTGGTTAGTCACAATGACCTTGCTTTTTTCCTTGAAGGCAGGCACATTAATGGCTTAAGACCTTTGTACTTGCTCATCCACTTGATAAGCCTTTCCCTAGTTTCTTAGGTAGCTTGCTTTAAACCTTTGTTCAAGTGGAGTATAGGGGTGTGGTTCAATGGTATAGCGTGAGGTCCTGGGTTCCCCTAGTACTACCTTTGCTCAAGGGCAGAGGCCTTTCCTGAGCACCCATTTATGACTTCAGTCCTGCTGCCTTTCACATTCCCTATGTCCCTTCTTGATTTATTTTATTGCATAGCATTATTTCTGTCTTTCATTCTGTTCCTTCCCAATTTGGTTACCACATATATACATATATCATCCCTTTCTGCTTTTCCTGCTTCTTATGTCAAAGGTAGCACACTGCAGGCACCATTCTGAGCCAGTTTTATTGGAGATACATGGAAATTTTCTTTCCCCTCTTTTACTATGTCCTTCATTGTATGTGTGTAGCATAGTTTCTTCAACCAGTAGCTCTATACTGATAATGTTTGGGCTGCTCTTAGTCCTTTGCTGTTACCAGAAATGCCACAGTAAATAATAAAATAACTTCTGTATAGAACCTTTCCTTTTTGGGGGATGGGTACTGGGGATCGAACTCATGACTTCACATTTGCCAGGCAGGCACTTATGCCACCGAGCTAAATCCCCAGCCCACCTTTCCAATTTTTGAAAGTTAGCTTTTGGAGTAGATTCTAGGAAGTGAGATTTGTGAGTCACCCCTTTTTTAATTGAGATGATTTAAGAGATTTTCTATTCATTATAATCAAGTCATGATTATGATAGCCACGTATCCCTGTCGGCCCATTTGAAATCAACTTTGGGGAAAACTATTCTGGGCACAAGAAATTGATTTCTATCTCCCTAATATCTACTCCTCTCTTTAATTGATTTTTCTCATATCATTTACATGGCACTTTTTACATATTACTTTATAATCTGTATAAATCTCATCTCTTTAGATAGACAAAAAATTCTGCAGATTAAGAAACACTTATTTATTACCTTTATCAAAGGTATAGAGAACCCTTTCCTGTCTTCATTGTGGTCCAGGAAGGTTTATATTTGTAATCCCATGGAAAGGTTATTGGAATTCTAGTGAGTTAATTCCAATCTACCACTTCCAGGGCCACCCATGGTGAGAATAGTCACTAAGACATATTGTTGGGAGCCAAAGAGTCCTAAGTCCAACAAAGATGGTGGTTCATAGGAACAATGGCCCTAACCCAGAACTCAATCCAGATTTTATTAGTTCTCCATGAGGGGAGTGGCTCAGGGATAAGTGACAGTGAGAGTGATGGGAAACATGTGACTGCCATGACTACCATGAGCTGGGCTAGGCAGCTCTGAGATCACCCTGCAATATGCAGAAGGCAAGACATGCAGAAAGAGTAATCTGCATAACACTACTGAGGTAGTATCTAATAATTTGGGGTCAGTGCTTCAGTTCTGATGTACAATCCTTTCTGCCCTGTGAAGTCATAGCCTCTTTCTGGAGGCTCAGTCCCAGCCAACAGCATAGAGCACACGGCTCTCCATCCCACCCAGCTCAACCAAGTATTTGGGAAGTCTCTGGGCAGGGTAGCACTGACCTGTAGCTTTGTTTCAGAGATACACATCAGCTCCTCAGCCAGCCCAATTTACATTGCTTAAAGCCAACTGAAAGGACAAAGAAATAGCCCAGCCAGCTCTGTAAAAATCAATACATGGAGATAGGGCCAAGTTTATCCAAAATGGATATAGTTGCTCTTCTTTTCAAGGAGAGTCAAGGAGGTTGTCTGGGTGGTTCCCCACATGAAAGTGTACTTAACTTGAAATAGTAACATGACTGATAGTAACCATAAATATAACAGGTTAATCTAGCACATTTTTATCCAGTGTCCCAGTAAAAATGTGTGGTTAGACTAATGCCTCATGTAACACACCAGAATAAATCCCAAGTGAACTAAAGAAATAGACATAGAAGAATATAAGAAACTATGAAACATGAATTAAGGTTTACTATTTGTTTGCAGGTCAATGAAAGGACTATCTGAACCTTTTGCCTTACTGATTTATGCCAGCACCTCACTACATGGATCTGATAAAAAATTTCCAGTACATTATTTTGGATCTTATAAAGTATTTCCTGCCCATATTTTCTCATGGTACCAATTCTAGGTGGGAGCTCTTCAAGTGACAATTAAATGTTATTGGTCAAATCTAAGACTCCACAGTCAAAGCCATTGGTATAGCCATGGGGAAGATCTGGTAGCTATATTCACTGTGTTCAGGAAAAATATCAGTTTCTGCATGGAGTTGGTAACCTTTGTCGGCCTTTTTTTTTTAAACAAGGTTTTGCTGTGTAGCTTATGTAGCCCAGGCTGGCCTCCAACCCATGGCAATCCTCCTGCTTCAGCCTCCCAAGTGCTAGGATTATAGATGTGAGTCCCATAACCAACAATTTTGTTAGCCTTTTGAGTGAGCAGTAGGTGTTAAGAGTTTCCTGGTGCAATAAAGGAGCAGAATATAAGAAAAAGTAAAAGTGGCCTTTTTATTTAAAGGACATAGAGAGGAGCCACAGCCAGCAAGGGTTTGGCTTTCTCCTCTGCCTGCATCTGGAGGTATGGGGTATATGTGACCTTTGACGGGATGTGGTGCTTGGGGCGGGCATTGATGATGTGTGAGGAGTAGATTGGAATTTTCTTTGTGCACACTGGGAAAGGAAGAAGGAAGTTGTAATTGGGGAAGAAAGAGGAAGTGGCTGTCAGGTTAAGCATCCCCACCGTGGTGAACTACTGCCATAATGTCCTGTAATTTATTCTAGGGCAAAACTCTTTCAGTGGGAAGATGTCTGTTATAGAGTGACAGACTACAGCTGTACTTGGGTGAGACCTTGTACATGGTGATGTAGTTCTCAATGCATCATGGGTAGAGAAATAGAAAGGCATCTCTTTTATCTTACCTAGAGAGGTTAGAGACCACTGCCTCTCATGTGGGCTGAAATCACATCTCTGAAAGCAATACCCACTTCTCAAGTATCCAATAGTACATATATGAGCCCTCTTTGTGCCAGGACAGTTAACAACATAATCTGTCCTCCAGCTTACGCACAGCAATATTTTGTTTGAGAGCTATATACAAATGACGTCACAGCAAGATTTGGGTCCAATAGTCAAGGACTCAGAGAATTCTTAAACAAAACTGCTGATAGCTGCATCAGACTGAAGGTTGACTAAATGACCAACCCTCCTGATCAACTGACCAGTCTGGGCTATAAAAACATGCAGTAGAAAAAGCTTAAACCATTTGGTAGCGAAGAGGAAAATAATCCTCCAGTAATGCTGGCAGGCAAGCACACCGATGTCAGTGTAGATCTGTTTGAATTGTGAGCTACCTTAGGTGCCCCATGTGAAGTAAACCATATGCACTGATAAGGCGGGAACCACCCGTGCCAGACCCTATTATTCATGTCTTCTTCCCCTGCCCAACACTTTACCCTTATTTCCCTAAAGAGCAGATGTGAGATGAAAGTTACGTGGTTTCCATGAGTGAGGGGGAGATAGAATCTGTTTATACAACTCCTGCATCTGAGAGTTTACAAGTTGGGCCCTAATCCAGTAGATTAGGCTACCATTTTGTCTCAATGCTACAAACAACCCTGCCAGGCTATAGCATCCCTGGCCCTTAAATGCACTTGTCCTTTCCACATACCCTGCAATGAAATGATACAGGCAGCTGAGTTAGTTAGAAATATTATAGTCAGACAGGGCTAGGCCCTTGAAGGAGTCAGTGCAGAAGCCCAGATACCTTGGAGGAGACAGACACCTCTGCTGTGGGCCAGATCTCAAGACAAAAGGCAAAACAAATGCAATCACACCCTGAGTATAAACATCAAGGACTGACATTCTAAATAGGCATTGAACAGGCTAGGCATTTAGCTCAGTGGCATAAGCACCTGCCTGGCAAGCTCAAGGTCATGAGTTCAAACCCCAGTACCAAAAAATAAATGCATAAGTAAGTAAATAAATAAATAGGTATGGATCACCTTGAGAAAGCCAGGAGTCACTGTCTCAGTCCCCTACAGGAAGAGTCACAGAGTCACGGCTCTTTAAGCATGCCCACTTGCTACATGATTTGCTTTCCCATTTGTCCCTCATTTGGTCAGTTTTACCTGAACAATTAATCTTACTGATTGACCATAGTTCTGTCCCACTTCATGCCCACCTGTCATTCCAGTTCCCATGTTTTCCCCATCTTGGACCCATCTCATTTCATGGTTTTGCTCTATAAAAGTCCCTAGAAAAGATAATCTTTGGCAACCCACTTGGGACCCCTTCTTTGTCTCTCAGACAGAAGCTTTCTTTTTCTCAATAAATATACTCTGTTCTTAACCTTCATTGTTCCTAAAATTCATTGTTCAAGTTTAGAGAACACGAACTCATACCTGAAAACTAGTAGGTTGGGAGTTTCATTCCCCTACATCAGAAGAGCATTAAAAGGCAACTACCTGTAACCACTTATTTGGCATTCACTAAGAACTACCCTCCCATATGGGAAAGAACCCAGTGCTCCTTGCTCTCATATTTCCCTGGTACTACGCTTTCATTTTTGAGAGCTGCTGCTTCTTTATTTTCAGGATCCATTCAAATTTCCATTCCCTGTTGTATTGGCCCAGGACTCCTGACACTAAATTCTAACTTTTAAGTCTGCTTTGTTGTGATGATTCCACTGCCTTGAGTAAACAGACTTCTTCTACTAACTTCTGTCCCATAAAACCTATCCAGGCTGGGCTAGGTCACCAGCTTTCCCAATGAGAAGCTCAGAAGTCAAAACTTCATTTTAACCAGGTGCTGACAGCTAGGTCTTCCAGTCTTCTGCCTGTAAGTTTCTGGAGTGCTGTGAAAGTCAATGACCAGGGCCTGATTGTTCGCTCCTAGGGGGACTGAGACATGAAAATTGGAAAAACTCTTATAGCAAGAAGACTGAATTGTTGGCTATCACAGCAATACTAACACTTAGTTCCCCAGGGTATCCTCCCTGCCCCACCCCAGATGCTAGTGGAGATAGCCATACCAGTAAGTAAACAAATGGCAAGTTCATCACTGTCATTTTCTATTGGGGACTATGAGTACAGATTCTGAAGTCAGACCAGCTTGGTTCAAACCCAGCTCCCCTACTTCCTGCTGTGACTTCTTATTTAATATCGTGGCATCTCCAGTTTTTCATTTGTAAAATGGACATGATGATAAGCAGCTACTTCCAAGAGCTACTTGTGGATTTTAAATAAATTATTACATATCACAAAACTGATCAATAATTGTTATTGTTATTTTTGGGTCAACACAGTGACCCAAAAGACTTGGATATTTACAGAATTAAACTTCCAGAGCCCATATGAATTTGCCTACATAATAAAGACCACGAATATGAAAGAAACTTCCTGGAGGGCTGGAGTATAGCTCAGAGGTAGAGCTACACTCAGCATGCAGGAGACGTGAGTTCAATCCCCACAGACACACAGAAAAAAGTAACTTTCTATGCATGTGTAGGCAAACTGAATAGTTGATGACACTTTTCAGTCTTATAATACTATTGGAATTTCCCACAGACTCAGATTGGAATTTTCTACAACTTAATAACTAGAAGAATGTTATACAAGTATCTCAAAATTTAATTTACTTTAGTGTAGAGTATCAAGGACACTCAAAAGTGGATCACAGTATACGTTTCCACTTTCACTGTCCTGTTGAAATACTACTTAAAGAAGAAACAATAAACTTTATTTTACAATCCTATTTTCCCATCTTCTACCCTTAAAGATGTGGGAAGGAGTGAGAAATAAGGTATTGTATCATTTTGGGCTAGAAGAGCAGCTTCCTAAGTGTTCAAGAACGTTTACCTCTGCTTTGATCATGGGCTTCTCACACCTCCATCAATACATTATGATGCCCCAATAGTGTAGCATGGGACCACTCTCTGGCTAAAAGGCCTCCACAAGGACCATCATGGTTGATTTTGAGGCATCCCATAATTGTGACCAATGCAGACTGGAAAAGTTTTCAGTCCAAAGTTGAGACCTTTTTTGCCTCCAATATTTCAATGCAGAATTTTTATAGACCTAACCTTTATAGTTTCTAGGATTTCTTACTACCGTTATATAGTCCCTGAACAGTGGAGGCCCTTGGTGGATCAGAGGGAGGCACATGTAGGGGACAGATGCTGATGAGAACTAGCTGACAGGGGACATGGAGGAAATGGCTGTGTGTGCCCATGAAGACAGAGTAGATGTTTCGATGCTGGGGATGTAACTCAGTGGTAGAGCACAGTCTAGTATATGTGAGACCCTTGGTTCAATATTAATATTGCTAGGGAAAACTACCATTACTTATTAATTTTAGGATATTAGGATTCCTAAATGCCTTTATGCTATTGAGTAATAGATTTCATCCTAAATAATTTCAGTAGCTTGTAATATTTTCCACTTAGTCAAGAGTTTCACTAAGAGCTATGTGCAAGTAGAAGCAAGTTATAGAAAGGGCCACACCTGTTTAGAAAAGAAGCAACTCCTACATCATCAACAAAGCAAGCTTATCACAAAAGAAGACACCTGAAAAGCCAGCAGGGCTCACTATGATGCATAGTTCAGACACTTACTAGCTCTATATTACTTGTGTCTACCTAAAAGGCATGCTAAGAGTGAATTTTTAAATATGTGCTCACCCTTCTGAATCACCAGAGAAGACAAAGTGTTGTAATTAACTTGTCCTTGCAGGTTTCAGAAAGGAATGAAATATTCTTCATCATTTTCAGTGAGAGAACATAAGAATATTTTCTCAGCAATTCTTAAGAGCTGTTGGCACTCAGGAGCTGGAGCATGACCTAGTTTAAGGATGATAGATGTAGTGTGGCATGTTGCTCTTTTGGAAGCAGAAAACATAACTTCAAAACCCAACCATTCAAAATGACTACGAATTTCTACTTTTATGATTTGGGGCATAATCAACAAGTTCATCAACATGCCATTTTAGGAGACTTCACTTGATCTAAATCCATTTGTCTTACAAACAATTATTAGAAAAAAAAACAATTATTAGGCACTTACTACATACTAGACATTGTTGCAGGCACTGCGGATGCAACAGTGAAACTTATTGTTGCACAATTCACATTCTCCCTGGGCTGACACATGCAATAAACAAAAAAGAAAAATATGTCTAAGAAAAAATGAAAAAGGATAAGAAAATGGACAATGACAAGGATATGACGATAGTGATCATGAGGATAATCAACCTAGGAGGTATTTGAACAGTCATTCCTGTGACAATATAGAGGAATAACCAATCCACAGAACAGTGAGTACAAAGTTCCTTATGTAGAAACCTGCTTGGCTTGTTTGAAGAACATCACGAAAGCCAGCATGGCAGGCATAGTGTGAGGGAGGGGCACAGTAATAGCCAATGACGTCTTGTATTTGTAGAAGTCACCACATGTCCAGAGCCTTACAGCCGAGGAAAGGACTATGAATGTGCAATATGTGTGGAAGTAACTTCTGGGAAGACTTTTGAGCAGGGGAATAACCTGAAGTTCCCCACATGAAGGGTCATCTGGTTTATACACATTAGACAGCAGCCAAGTGAAAGAGACCATTAGGAGAGTACCACAGTGCTCTAGACAATGGAAGATGGCAGCTTGAACTACAGCGATAGCAGCAGAGGTGCTGGGAAATATTCCAACATATTCTGACTGCACAGCTCAAGGAATGGATTGAAAGGAAAGAGAGGCACAGCTGGGCATGGTGGCATATGCCTATAATCCTAGCACTTGGGAGGCTGAGGCAGAAAGATCACCATGAGTTTGAGGTCAACCTGGGCTACATAATAAGTTCAAGACCATCCTGAAATACAGAATGAGACATTATCTCATGTTTTAGCCTGAACATATCAAAGAAAAGGGCTGTCATTTACCAAATGATGTGCTACCGGTCAAGCATAAGGGCATGTGTGAGTAGTGTGTATGTGTCTGTAAGAGTTGCAAGTTCAGGGCTGGGGATTTAGCTCAGTGGCTTAAGTTCCTGCCTTGTAAGCACGAGGTGCTGAGTTCAATCCCCAGTACCAAAAAAAAAAAAAAGTTGCAAATTCAGTTTTGAATTTAAGGAGCCTATTGGACATCCTACTGCCTAGAATAGTGCCTGCAATATAGTAGACATTCAATGTTTATCAGGTTAAAAAAAATTAAAACAGAATAAGGCAATCAGATAAAAAAATCCAATTTTATCTATTATGAACTCTGTATGTCTGTATTTGCATTTGTTTTATAACCATGATGATGAATCCGAATTTTTTTCCTTTTTGGAACTGGATGAAATATTGGAGATCATTCAACTCATATACTCTACAAAAAGGTAAGAGTCAGTGATAAGGGACTAGAGATCAAGGTCAGACATCATATTTACAGTGCCACTAACATCTGCCATTAGGCTTTCTGATCTACAGTTCATTGTTCCACACTACACCACTTCTTGAGCCATAAAATATTAGCACTAACTTCACAATGTTGAGTGTACTATTATTTTCATGGAATATAGTTGGAGGGTTTTCCTTATAGAAACTGGCTAGTTAGAATTCATTTCTCATGTCATAAAATGCAAGTGAAAACTGATATATGTGAAGTAGTTAAGTTGTTTAATCCTCTAGGCAACAAGTTCAGATATGTGAGAAACGACATTTGGATGTCCATTGTATTGATAATGCTACCTCACAATTATTTCCTGTTAGCAAAACAAAGACACCCTTTTTCTGGGTCTGCATAGCTAGAAAAATACTAGATAGCAAATTTTAATATACTAACGTGCTTTTTCTATGAATAAATACCTGGTTCTTAACCAGTTAGAACTTACATTCTTTGCAACTCTCAACAAAGTAGGTATTGAATGTTCACTGTACTAAACATAGCAAGCAAAAATGCATGGTTCCTTCTAATTTGACACAAAAATAAAGAAAAAGTCATTTAAAAAATGCAAACATCTGCAAAGAACCACTGATCAGATAATGCCCGAATAAGAATAATAATCAGTTCCTTGTGCAATCGTTAGGAAGACGTTTCCTAGAGGACCGTAGTTTTCAAGAAAAGGAATCAGATCTGGCAGATTGGATATTCTAGACAAGGAAAATACAGCGCAGGCAGGAGCAAAAGTAGAAGTAAATAGATCCTTGTTGTAAGTCCACACCCAGGTGTAAAAAGTCTGGATCGCAGTTGAGTAAGGGCGGACGGGGCAACTGGAGAAAAGCTGCAAACCCAAATCAAGGAGTTTCCTGTGGACTCTGAGGGGCGGGAGAATGTGACTGAAACAAAACATTTGAGTTTGGTTTTGCTGCCACCAGTAGCATTATAAACGGGCACCACGAAGACATATTTTTGCATTCACTACACCTCTCACCATTTTACACGATCCGTCAACATGTTTAAGTCTTTTCAGTTTACAACTTTTGAAAACGTCGAGACACACTATGAAAAACTTTTTCCGCAGTATGTGGATCAATTAAGGTTTGAAAGGCAAAGGAACGGTTTTCTACGCCCCACTTCTGTGCCACTGTGCGGTAAACTTTAAATCAGAAAAACTGTTTTACCGATGAGATAATGCCCTGAAAGTGTTTAGCACAGTGTCTGGCCAGTAGTAAGTAATTATGGTTATTATTTTGATCGTAGACAGAGAAGTTAACCGTTTAAGAGATCAGCCTTTTGGGGGTCGGGCTTCTCGTTGTTAGGGGAAGAACGGGCCACAGACGGGTCTCAAAGGCTCTGCCAGCGCTAACAATCTCTTGTTTTAAGTAAACACTAACTAAATACAGCACTCGCTGAAAAGTAGGCATGCCCACCCATCAGACCCGAGTGGGGGCAGGACAGGCCTGCGATTGCATATAGCCTTGTTTGGGGCTGTGAATACGCGACACGCCCGTCATTTAACACCTACTGGTGGGGCGCTGGAGTCTGGTTCACATCTCCACTCCACCCGCCCCAAACCTTTCAGCTAGAATCTGGGCTGGGGAGGAGGCGGGAGTGTATTCCGCCACGCCCCTTCCGGCCCAAACCCAGCCCCACAGTCTGACCACGCCCACACCCCCTCCCTCCCGCCGCGAGCTCGGCGCTCGGTCCTCTCAGCGCCCGCGGGCGGCCACATCCACCGCCGACGCTCTGAGGTCACCGACGGGGCCGAACCGCGGGGGGCGGAGGGACGCAGGGAAGATGGCGGTAGCGGCCGGATGTTGGCGCCGCCTCCCCCAATCCCGGAGCCGGCGCAGATGAGGCGGCTCGGCTGGGGCCAGCGGCGCTTCGGAACCTGAGCTGGGGGGACCCAGGCGGTGGGGCCTGGCCCTTCTCTATGACGGCGCCTCAGCAGGAGTGAGCGGCGGCGGCGGCGCCTCTCTCGCCCGGCTCTCCCTGTCGCTGTGAGTGCGAGCCGGCGGCGGCGGCGCGCCCGGGATGGAGGACGTTAACTCCAATGTGAACGCGGACCAGGAGGTGCGGAAGCTGCAGGAGCTGGTGAAGAAGCTGGAGAAGCAGAACGAGCAGCTGAGGAGCCGCTCGGGGGCCGTGCAGGGCGCAGGCTCCTTCGGGCCCGGCAGCCCGGCGCGGGCCGGCGGGTGCACCCCGTCCTCCGGGGCGGCGTCCCCGCGGGGCTTCCCCTTGGGCCTCGGCGCCAAAGCAGGCGGCGGGGCCGGGTCGGGCCCGAGGCGGACGAGCGGCGAGGAGCTGCGGGACGCCACCTCCTTGCTGGCGGCGGGAGAGGGCGGCCTGCTGGACGAGGTGGAGCCGCTGCGGCCCGACGAGCTCGAGCGCCTGTCAGGCTGGGAGGAGGAGGCGGAGAGCTGGTGAGCGCGGGGTGCGGGCCAGGGCGAAGGTCCCCCGGGCAGGACGGCGGGCTTTGTGTGGCACGATCGGCTCCCTCGCAGGGACTAGTGGGTTTCTTGCTTTGGTCACAGACAGGTCAGCTGGAATTGGGTTGGGGGTTCGAAACGTGCCTAAGGATAAGGGGGTGTAGCTGGTTATCGGGGTCGGGGACTGGGTGCGGGACTCGCGTGGGATCTGTGGGTTGGCACACTTCACGCTCGGAGGAGTCAGAGATGAGAAACTGCTGTGTCGGAAGTGATCCTGCTTTGTGTGAAATACTAGCTTTCGGATGGTGGCCCGGGCATTTTGGATGTCGGGGAGGTCTGTTTGGTGAGGTGTCACTGGGTGCAGAGTGGGGGTGGGGGCATTCGAGAGTTATCGGTGCAGCGGTCAGTGTTTTGGACCTGAACGAGATGGGTGCATTTCTAGAGGGGAAGGGGAATCCGCTCTTCTCTTTGGGTAGAGGGTAAAGCCTGCTTTGTGTGAAGAGGGCAGAAAATGCTGGTGCTTTGTGTGAAGAAAGAGTATGGGTGGAACTAGAACCCTGGTTCTTATTTTTTAAGCACGAATTGGATCTGGTGTATTTCGGATCTTTGGAGCTGTAGTTACCAAAACCATCTTTTATTTCCCTGTCATCTTTCGGGGGAGAGAAAAGGAGCCCAATTTAAAAACCTCAACCAAAGCTATATTGAAATAAACCACTTCTTGATGAAATTGTGACCCATACTTTAATATCACTTTCATAAATAGGAGCATGGGAGGCTTTTTCCCTTTTATTTTATTGCGACAATGCAGATGTCTGCGTGAAATTCTCATTCTCTTAATTCATCTTATTTTGAGTTTTAACATTAGCTAAAATGTTTCTATTCTTTGTAGGAAAACCTTATAACTTAGTAAAATGAAAATTCTTCATAGAGTGGTACTGGAGGGCTGGAATTTAGAAGTTTTGAACTTTGCTTGGATTCAGACCTTTCCATTGCCATTTATTTTAAGTTTCACTTTTTTTTTTTTATTTTAAAGAATAAAACAAAAGAGGGCCAAACAGCAGATCAGAACAGGACAACATAGGCAACACAGTACTTTGCATTATGACAACCGGACATTAACAGTAGCTATCACAATATCTTTCTCTACTATAGTTGAGCATAGTTTCAAATACAATAGTATCAAACATAACAACACTTTTTTCTTTTATTGGATGGAGAAATATTTAGTTCTTACCTATATAAAGTTGTGAAGATTGAGATCATCTGTGTATACTTTTAGCAGAGAGTGTGGCATATAATACGTTCTCCAAAATCTGGCTGCCTTACCCTTAAGCCTAGTTGTTTAAATCAAGATGAACTTGGTGAGCTCTCACAGGCTGTCAGGGGAGATACTTAAATGTCGATGTCTGTTCACAAGGCAGTTATAGTCATGGTAGGAGCTAAGGTTTGTGCAGTTAGGTAAGGTAGGATGTATACAGTGAATTGCTGGAAGTGTCATAGAACTAAAAGTAATGACAGTGCCCAGAAATTGAGAAGAAAATAATGGTCTAAAGTAGTTGGGACAAACTTTAAGGAGAAAGTGGTTTTGGAATCTGGGAATGGGGAAAAATGGGAGTCTGGGGGTGGAAAAGAAAGGGTGGAACATTTTAAGCTTTGATAACTACAAAAAGTATTCATAACTCCCTAGTTAGAAAAGGCTTGAATGATGACAGTACTGGTGAATATGTGATGTCAGGCCTTTATTTTATGCTCAAGTGATACTAAGTATTATTAGAACTACTGTAGTGACAGGTTTTCATATAAGTGTGAAATCACGTCTTCCCAAAGGAATTCTGGGTATGTGTGTACTTTAAAAGAACCCAGAATCATTCTCATAACCATATGTTATGGTTATGTCTTCCAAGTGTTGATGATAATGATATTCATAATAATAAAGATTAGCTGCACTCATCAGCCCATTTTAGATTATGTATTATTAGAACACATTGACCCCACTTGAAGATGATTAAGCATTTGGCTTTTTTAGTTTCTGAGTATTATATTTGTTAAGGTTAAGTCAAGTCTTAGACACTATGCCAGGAGTTTCTTTCAACCACGTAGTTGTTGCTTACTACTCTAATCCGGTTGTTTTGTTTTGTTTTGTTTTGTTTTGTTTTGTTTTTGGAGACAGGGTCTCCGTATGCAGTTCAAGCTGACCTTGGGCTCACTTTGTAGCCTCAACTGGTCTTGAACTTGCAATGATCCTCCTGCCTCAGCCTCCCAAGTGCTGGGATTACAGGAGTGAGCCACCACACCCAGCTCCTGGCTTTATATCTTGATATTATAGATGCCCTATGCTTTTTCTGAAAATATTTGTGTGAATTATAAATTGGATAAATCATATTGAATTTCTTTGGAGAGGGTAGATGTCAGTGACAGATTTCATGTATCAAGATTTTTTTCTTTCTCGGCAAGCTGAAAGTCTTGTATAATTTATACCCATGGTACCTCTTTTTCACCCAAAGGGAGTAGATTACTCCAAAGTGTATGTACCACAAAATGCTAGTTCGGAAGGTTCCAATAGGTATCATGGTGAAAAATAACTAGTTAGGGGTCAGATAAATGTGAGAAGAACAGGTTAACAAAAATAAACAGATTTCTTTAATCTTGGACTTCTTGGAAATGCAAATGTATACTGAACATAATCTCTAAGAGTTATACTTTGTTTTCTCAACTGTTTGTTTGTGTGAGACAGGGTCTCACTGTGTAACTCAGACTGGCCTCAAACTTGCTGCAGTCCTCCTAATTCAGCTTTTTGAGTGCTGGGATTATAGATGCGCTATCACACCCAGCTGTTTCCTAAATTTAATTGAGCTCCCAAGGAATTAGTTAGTTCTTAGAATATACTTAAGCAATAGTTGTCTACAGCTTTGACTTTCTTACCCTGGGAGTGGGGGGCAGGTTCATCAAATGATAACCTAATAGACATAATGAGTGACTGAAACAAGTTTTACAAAAGTCTGGATACTGTTAATGATACATTCTAATATTTTCTGATCTGTTTCATTAGGGGAAAAGATACCAGTTACCACTCAGGAAGCTAATTTTGTGACCCATTAATGTGTTTCAGCTCTCACTTTGAAAAGTACTGTTCCAAAATCATTCAGCAAAATCTAGAGAAGGGAGCTGACATTGTGTGTCGGGTTATACCGGGTTATAAAGATTTTGCTTTTAATTTTTATATATTTATAAGGTAGATTTCATTTCCTAAGGAAAGGAAACTTAATATCTCACCTCGAATCGAATAACACAGCAGGCGATGGAGCCAAGATAAGAATCCAGGTTTTATGCATCAAAGTTGATACTGTTCCCACCCTGTTTACTTTTTCCAAGTGTAACACCTTATCTGATGTATGATTTTAGATTATGTATTCTGGTGTATTTACTGATTTTTGTAGTGCTGGGAGTCTCATGCGTTCAAGACAAGTTCTGAATCATTTAGCTGATCTATATCCCCAGTTCTTGAGTGACCCTTTAAATAATTAAAGACTACTGGCAAGTCCTTGTTGAACCTTTCTCTCCTCCACACACTCCGAACACTCTCTTTTCTTCTGCAATATAATTAATCCCAGTCCACTTAATTTCTTTGCTAATGCAATTCATTCATGTTTGTTTTGTTTTGTTTGTTACAGTGGATCAAACTCAGGATCTTGTGCTGCATACATCTTTTTGTCAAGTGAAAAAAAAAAGGTTTTTTAAGTTTATTTTACTTTATTTTTTGTTAGTGGGAATTGAACTCGGCAATCTCGTACTTGCCAGGTAGGTGCTGTGCCACTGAGCTATATCCCTGGCCCCAATGATAGTTATTTTTAAATTAACTCTCACTGTCATTTCTGGTTGTGGAGACAAAATATGCAACATCCAAATTTAAAGGAGGAAAGGTTTATTTCAGTCCATGGTTTGTAGAGGTTTTGGTCCATAGTCAGCTAAGTCCAAGGCAGGGTGTCATGGCAGAGGGGTATCACAGAGGAAAAACACTCCGTGGCGACAGGCAGCCAGCAGTTAAGTAGCAAGTAGCAAGTGACAGCAGCAGCTCTTTCTGTCCCTTATATCTTTTCAGGCTACCTGTCCTTAAGGGAGGTAGCACTCACAGCCAGGATCACATCCTTAATTCCAGCATCACACACCCTAGATCCTGTCATGCCCTTAAAGCCCCACCTATGACCGCATGAGGCTTTGGGTGGGGGGACATCTAGACAAAAGCTATTAATTTAAATATTGGTTAGATGCTATTATACACACACACACACACACACACACACTTTTTTGTGTGTGTGTCAGGAATCAAACTCATGACCTCACTCTTGCCAGGCAGGTACTGTTCTGCTGAGCTATATCCCTGGTCCTAATATATTTTAAAACTGTTAATTATTAACTGTTTTAAATTGTTACTTGATATGACCCAGTAGCATCAACTTTCCCTTACATGGATTGTTGTTAAACAGTCTTCCAAGCCCTGCTTTCCTGAAATGAAGTTTTAAAACTTAAGTATAAAGCTTCCAAATTTTATTAATCTTGACTTAGGCATTTTTCTGATTTGTAAGGAGGGAGATCATTTTCATATTTAATAGGTCTTCATTCAAATTGTTGATAAAAAATAGTAAAATGAAAGAATAAATTACCGTGAAGTATGCAGTTTAACTAAACTTCTTCAAGTTAACACCAATCTGTTAACATAATTTTTATTGTTTGGGGTTTTTTTGCTTCTGGGAATTGAACTCGGGACTTTGTGCTAGCCAGGAAGGCACTGCGCTGCTGAGCTATATCTCTGGCCTTTAACATGCTTCATAGTTGTTCAGTAACTTTTAGTTCCACCTATTATTGGTAGGCCAATGTGACATTTTGTTTATATGGATATCATGAAAGATTTTATCAAGAGCCTTCCTATGTTTAAATTATAACATATCTACAGAGATCTTAACCTGCAGTAAAGTAAGTCTATTAAAATAGAAATTCTAATTAATTTGTATGACTTGTTCATGGTAAATCTTCTGACTTTTATGGAATTGCTTTTTTTGTAACCTTCACAAGCATTGAATTTAATTCAATTTTGAGTTTTTCAGTGACTGAATTTTTGTTATGGAATTTCTAGACACTGTTTGTGTCTTTAGAAATTCTATTTTCTCTAATCTGGGCTTTTTAACTATGTCTTTTGTCTTAGTTACTTTTCTCGTTGCTGAGGCAAATTATCCAACAACTGAAATTAAAGGAGGAAAGGTTTACTTTGACTCATAGTTTGTAGAATTTTCAGTCTATAATCACCTAATTCCCAGGCAGGGTGGCATGGCAGAGGGCATCAGAGAGGAGAAATAGTTCATGGCAGGCAGAAGACATCAAAAACAGCAAGCGGTGACAACAGCAGTCCTCTTTTGTCCAGACTACCAGGTAGGGTAGCCCTCATACCCGCGGTGGAACACCCTTAAACATAGCATCACACCATGAATCAGTCCCAGCATCTCATCCTTCATCCCAGCATCACACACACTAGATGGAGCCACCTCTGAAAAGCCCCACTTGAGGGTTGGGGGGACATCTAGATACAAACTAAAACACTTGTTCCCTGTATACCTTCCCCTTCCAACCCTGCAGTGCTGGAGATCAAAGCCAGGGCTTTGCACATGCTAGACAGGTACTCTATTACAGAGCATAACCTGCAGCCCTCCATAATACTTTCAAGTGAAAATGATTCCGTATTAAAATTTCTGCGTTTTCCATCCTAGGGAGGAGTAGGCCTAAATGCATTTCAAAGTATAAACTTGCTTGTCTGTCACTTTGGTTCATCTGAACCTCAGTTTCCTTTAAAGAATGGGAACATTCTCTGACAATTTGACTTGCTTTGTTTTGTTCTTTTAAGACAAGTCTCACTTTGTAACTCAGCCTGGCCTTGAACTCACTATGTAGCCAGTCTAGCTTTGATCTCATGACATTCCTCCTATCTCAGCTCTTGAGTGCTGGACTTACTGGCTTGTAACCACCATGTCCAGCTTTGTTATTATTTAATAAATTTAGTATTTATTGATGAGGAAAAGGTTAAGAGCTGACTTCTCTATTCAAGTATCTTAACATTGTTTTCTCCATTCCTACTATGAATTGTACTCATTGTAGAGAAATATCCTCTTGGGCAAAGGAAGAATATATTCATAAAGTTAACCTTCTAAGTAAGTTTTAGATTTTTTTTCTTCATCTACTCTTCTGCTACACTGGTATGGATGAGAGCTTAATATTAGATCTATATTTATAGAGGCTGCATTGCATAATAAATATTTATTATTTAAAATCAGTCATTAGTACCCAGAAGTTTGTCATTATCCCTCCTTCTCCTTCCCATTGCCTGTCTTCTCTCTCCCCATATCTGCAAGACTCCTGGGAACTTATACTGAGCATAAACTCATAGACAAGTACATTTTTTCTTTTTTTCTCACCATGTATTTTAGGGTGGGCTTGAGTTCACTATGTAGCCCAGGCTGGCCTTGAACTGACAGGAATCCTCCTGCCTCAGCCTCCTGAGTGCTGGGATCACATGCACGTACCACCACACTCAGCCTGGAACTCTTTCATCTTACCTAGTTGAAACCTGTTAAACAATGACTATTTGTATAACCTTCAGTCTCTGGCAACCACCATTCTAGTTTCTGTGTCTTATGAATTTGACTGCTTTAGGTACTGTACCTTATATAAGTAGAGTCATACAATATTTCTTCTTTTGCATGTAGCTTATTTTATTTATCATTACATCTTCAAAAGTTTGTTCATTTTGTAACATGTATATGTTATTCCTATTTTATTGTAAAGAAAGCTAAACCCAAGGTTACATACCTAATAGAGTGAAGTTGAGATTTACATCAAGCCAGAAAGTCATGTCTGATGAGCGTTTGATCTTGGTTTATTTATTAAGCCTGTAGATACTTAATTTGAGGAGGAGGATTTGGTACTTTCTAAATATTGAAGTATTATTAGACTTACTCTGTAACTCTGGAGGTCATCATTAGAACAATAGTTATAAATTAGAGGCAGGAAATTTTTGATTTAATATATGGAAGAATTTTCTAATAAAGCTGTTTCTGTTCAGTATGGACTGCCTTAAGAAATTATTGGAAGTAGCCTTCCAATGCTGATTGGTCCTGGAGCGGTGGCTATTCACAAAGAAGTAACAAGTTGAAGTAAGGTAACTTCTAAGAGTTCCTTTAATTCTGTGTTCCTATAATTAAAACATTGCAATTTGTGTGGGGTGTGTAATATACCTTCAAGACAAAGTGATAAGTTTAAGTAGGGGAGAGATCTTTGGAAATGAAAGCATCATAGATGTTTTTCTAAGCCTATAACACATTTTTCTTCATATCCTCAGTAGTGGCCAGCTGTTTTCCTCTTGAGGGAAGATTTGAGTTTTGAAAATAATTAGAAATAATTATTATGCCTAGTAAGTAGAAATAGTAAGATACTTAAAAGTCTCACCAGTCCAGTACTAATTCACCTGTTCCCTGGATTTAGTTGCCTTTGTCAGAATGCTTCCTGAACATTGATTTTTTAAAAAACTATGTTCATTCTGCATGTAGTACCTCTTTTTTTCTTTCACTTTTTCCTACTCCTACCAAAATCTTTATTGAAGTCCCAACTCTCATTTTCTCTTTTATGAAATTCTCTTAAAATTTCTACTTGGTTTACTTCTCCAGGGTTATCTCATCATCGTTTGTATGTCATTTTTTTTAAAGAGCATATTTAACACAACAACATTTTGCTTTGGTCTTTCTCGTATGGATTATGGGCAATGTAAACAGAAGGACAATATCATATTCATCTCTGTTTTTGAACAAGACTACAGTATCTTGTCCCTAGTAAAAATTCAGCTACATTAGACTAAGTTGAACCAATCAGATTAACAGTGTTATTAGGTAAATGAGAGGATCTATAAAGTAATGAGACAAAATTTATATGACCCTTATACCAGTTATAGATGAGGAATTTCACACATATTCAACAGCAGCATCTAATTTGTACTCTCCTTTGATAAAGAAGACAATACAATCTAGATATAGTGCCTGATAATAAAAATTAGACACTGTATCAAATTAAACAAAATAGTACTATGGCTGTATTTGGTAGGATTATAGAAGAATTTTGTTTTAAGCCACTTTGTATATTATTGTAATTTGTAAATTTTCTGTTAGTAATGTGAGTTGCTTTTAGAGTAGAAAAACAATCATATTGATAATATTTAAGTCCATTTCATTGCCTTGCAGTAATGTAGGGATCATAATGTAATACCTTAAAGACCATTGGCATTTTTCTTAGTAATAAGATTATATATATATATGTGTGTGTGTGTGTGTGTGTATATATATATATATACACACATATATACATATATATATGAAGAGGGGAAGAGGAGAGAGAGAACACAGATGAAGATTTTTAGTTCATATAAGTTTAGATAGATTTTTGATAGAACTGGAACCCAAGTCAGCTTATATACACAATCTTATGATGTATTATTTTTTTTATAACTTTGCACTTTAAACATGAAATTCTACAAGTGTAACTGTTAAAAATGTATCAGATTTATATAAATTATGTAGTCTGTTCTGGGGGGAAAAAATGAAACATCTCTATTTTTAGGACTATCAGAAAAGAAATCCCAAAGCTGTGTAGCTCTCACATCCCCAAGCCTTCTAGGTCACTAATGTTGCTACTACTACTCAGTTTCATCTTTGGGACCACTGTGTACAAATCCCTGTGCCAAATTGCACAGATAACCTGATCCTAATGCCCTGGTAACTTAAAAGGGCTATTTGCCTTCTCTGCTGTTTAACTCAGACACCTGTCTCCTTGCCTTTCTGCTAAGAACATATATATATATAACTATCTATAAATTAGTGTGATTTTGACATGTTTCTTTAATAAAAGAGGTAATTTGCCAGTAAATAGCATAACTAAATAGTATTATAAATGAAATCAGTTGTACCATTTCTTATAGCAATGACTTATACTAGTCAAAGCACACTGCATGTTGACTTCTGTTGTGCTAGTTTTTATTTTTATATTTTATTTATTTTATTTTTTTGGTTCCGAAGCTCGAACTCACAACCTCACGCTTACCAGGCAGCCACTATGCCACTGAGTTAAGTCCCCAGCCCTTTGTTTTTATTTTTTAGATTTTAATGTATAATGGTCCTTCTTTACAACTTCATTGGCAAAAATGAATAGGAAAAAACAGGGTACTGTAGCTGATCCTGTCAGGTTCACGTTCCATTTCAAATGTCCATCTGATTGACCAAAGATATACAAAACTGAATCACCATATGCAGTTTCCTTAATACAGTACAGTGCCTGGATTCTAGGCACTTTGAAAACGCACAAAGGAAAGGCAATCACTCATTGAAAGCTATATCAAAAGGGATATTTTAAATGTAAATTTACATTGTTGATAATAGCACATGCCCAATGAAAACCAAAAGCTAGAAAAGAAGTTACACTTCTTACGTGAGTGGACAGTTAGGACAGTCATTTTCTGTGATGACCTTTATATTTGCAATTTATCCTTATTTACTGTGAACTTACTATAAGATGTAACCAAAGTCAGAAGAGGAGACATAGGGAGAATATTCCCTCTTTGGAAGAAAGTGAGCATCCAGAATCAGCATGGGAAATAAACATCCTGTTGATTCTAGGTGAAAAAAAATGAATGTAGCCAATTTCAACTCATGCTGAGCTGCCTTAATCTTTTCCTTCATTTGTTTGCTATCATTCTTCTAAGTCACATGAGCTTAATTATTCTAATTCATTCAGATATTCCCTAGTAAAAAGGTTTTAATCAACAGAAAAAGCCCCAAGGATTCCATTTTCCTGTCCCCCTATTTTGTTCTTCTCTTCCAAGTCACTTCACCATTTTTGGCTCTACCTCTAAAAGCTTCATTTAGTTTGTTTTCATCTTTATCTGAAGCATGTATGGTTAGTCTTTTCAAGACTGAGTACAATAATTCCTGTCTTATCTACATCTCTTAGGATATACAGGCTTTAACTCTATGTCAATTTCTCTGCCAGAATTAACCTCATCATCACCTTTTCCCTAGTATAATGCTTATCATCTGCTTCCTCTTCATCATCACTGGCCAGTGTTCAAACACCTTGCAGACACCGATCACTAGTGCTGTCCCTGCTTTGAAGTCAGCTTTCCTTCCTGCCATATCTTCATATTTTCTCTTTTCCTTTCCTTCCATGCAAGAAAAAATTCTAGAGTGATTTTTAGTAGCATTTGGACCTAGAGAGGAGTACTCTTGTTCAATAAGATCTAATGAAATGTCATCTTTTTCTTCTTTCTTTTTACCTTTTTCAACACAAATCCAGGAGGAAATGCATGACGATACTACAGTTATCACTCCCTCCAGGGAACATCCAAAACCAGCTATACTTGTTATTTTCAATAGCTGTAAGGAAACACTTGCAGACTCTGAATATTTTTTATTTATTTCCACCTCACTGTGCTGCATGTTCACTACTTCTTTGAGCTTTTTCTCATCACAATTATCCATTGTATCTTTTTCAAGTTCTTTATCTTTTGCATAATGTAAACACTTTGGTTTTTCACAGTTATGCTTCAAAGTCAGGTCATTAGAGAACTTGCACTTATCTCCTTTAGTACACTCGTCACATGAAGAAGGCATACACCATGGGCTTTGGATGTGTACCTGTACTTATTTTTTGAACAGCAGCTATTGATTTGAACAGTCTGTTTAGCTTCTACAATTATCTTTCTTCAATTTCTTTTCATTGACATTGTACTATCTGACATGTATTTTAACTTGAATGACAGGCTTAATAAACTTCTGTTGCTTTGCTCTTCCTTTCTTATTTAGATTGAAAGGTTTGTCTTCAATAATCTTCCTTTTCTGTTCTGTCTTTCTGCTCATCCTGGCCTGAGACATCGCGGAGAGAGGTGGCATAGGCCAGTCTTAAGGACAGATGAAAGGCCATGCCATTGGGGAATTTGGCACTGCAGCAAAAGGAGGAACTGTGTTAATTTTTAATAGCAAAAATGAACTTATAAAAACATAGTATTTAATGCTATCGGTAATACAAGTTCTTATTTTGCCTGTTCCATATACTCAAAATTATGTCCTTTGTGTTTTTCCACTTGGGAATGTAAATTATGGAGAAAGTGAACATGCTTAAGAGCAAACTAAGAGGAAAACGTTGAGATACATCTTTAAATTGGGAGTGGCCAAAAAAGTTTGATTTGATCTAGAAAAAGCCTTAAGTTCTAAAATAAAATTGAACGTGTGTGTGTGTGTGTGTGTGTGTGTGTGTGGTTTTTTGAGACAGGGTCTTGCTATGTAGTTCAGGCTAGCCTTGAGCTCACTTGTAGCTCAGGCTGGCCTTGAACTCGCAATGATCCTCTTGCCTCAGCCTCCTGGGTGCTGGGATTACAGGTGTGAGCCACCATGCACAGCTTAAAATTGAACTTTTATAAAGGGTATTGAAGGACTTATAGGGAAAAAAGAAAAGACAGTGTATTTCCTGAAAGTGTAAGGAATAACAGAACCAAGGTTACATAGTACTACAGTATCCTGTATAAAATTAGTGAAAATATTTGGAAAGATAAGGTGAGGCGGGGAGTATTTAGTTAAAAATTAGACATTTAGAAATGGAAATGTAGCTAAATGGAGAATGCCTGCTTATAAGCAAGACCCTGGGTTTGATTCTCAGCACTGCCGAAAACAAAAACAAAAAGGATGAATCAAACCCTCTCTCATTTGTATAGTTTACTAGAAGGAAACCTCTCTCACACATAGCCCTCCACTCTTCTATTCAAGAGCTTCTGCTTATCTCCCTATGAGAGAATCAAAAAGCACCCCATCATGTGTGCTTATTTGAGGGTTACTTTGTGTGAAAAATGTGAATCAGAGGCTGGAGTAGGCAGGTTGAGTCTGTCAGTGACTCTTCACTGATAAATCTGAGGGATGAATTTTTTTGTTGTTGTTGTCTTTTTGAGACAGGGTTTTAGTATATAGTTCCAGCTGGCCTTGAACTCACTTTGTAGCCCAGGCTGACCTTGAACTCACAGCAGTCTTCCTGCCTCAGTCTCTTGAGTGGGATAAATTTAGTAAGTGTCCTGCCTGTGCCTCTTAAGTAATTGAATTACATGCATGTGCCACCACACCAGGCTTCATGTATGTATCCTTTGAGTAGGCCTGCTCCTTTCCCTTCTAAGCAGGAGAGATCATGGATCTTGTATTGACTTGTTACAATGAAATTCTTGCTTTCTGTTGATTATCCTTAGCCAGGGCTGATCTAGAGAAAATTTAAAAATAAAACAACACACACACACACACACAGATGAATCTCAGAAACCTGAATCTGGAGGTGTGGACTGTGATGTGCAGGTACTGTAAGTCTTGATGGCAGTGCCACCTATGAGTAAAAGGTTAACAAGATTTGTATGAGGTGTAATAGTTTACTTTTGCCTTAATTTACCTTTTTTTTTTTAAACATGTTATTTCAAAGAGAAGAAAGAAAAACAAAATTTCAAAACATGTCGATTGGGGGCAACAATGGTACATACATTGTGCATTGTTATCCCCAAATCATTCACCTAGAGCACAAGACATCTGCATTCAATTATCTGAACAATACTAGCGCAATTTTTTTTCTCTTCAATGAACCTCAGAGAAATTAGTAGTATAACTATCTTAACTATTTTATGTGCTTATATGTACACATATATGTTTATTTCAGCTTATATGTACACATATATGTTTATTTCAGTTTCTTACACTAGTGAGGCAATGTGATGTTTACACATATGTCTGATTTATTTCACTTACAAGTGTGGTCTCAAGTTGGATCCACTTACCTATAAGTCTCCAGTTTATCCTTCTTTATGACTGAGTAGCACTCTATTATATAAAAAGATCACATCTTTTTTATCCATTCCTCAGTGGATGGGCTTTAGGTTGTTTCCAAGATCTAGCTATTACAAATTGTGCTGCTATAAACATAAGGTGCACATATATCACTGTGGTACGATGTTTTTAATTCTTTTGGGAAGATATCCAGAAGAGGAATAGCTGAGTCGAATGGGACCTCTAGTTCTAGTTTTTTGAGTTGTCTCCAAGTGGTTTCCATAGTGGTTGCACTAGTCTGCATTCCCACCAACAGTGGAGAAGGGTTCCTTTTTCCTCACAGCCCCTCCAGCATTCGTTACTGGTTTCTTGATAATAGCCATTCTTTCCAGGATGAGGTGGAATCTCAGTAACTTGCATCTGTCCAGTGACCAGTGATGTTGAACATTTTTTCAAATATTTATTTACTGTTTGTATTTTCCTCATCTGAGAAGTATGTATTCTTCTCAGATGCCCAGTTTTGAATTGGGTCTTTAAATCTGGGAAGACTGGTTTTTTTCTTTTTTTGAGTTCTTTATATGTTCTTCATAGTAATCCTTTGTTTGAGGTACAGCTGGCAAGTATTTTCTCCCACGTTGTGGTTTGTCTCTTGACTCTGACGGCAGTTTCTCTTGCTATGTGAAAGCTTTTGAACAGGGTAAGATCCCAGTTGTTGATTCTTTGTGATAGTTCCTGTGTAATCAGGTTTTTGTTCATAAAGTCTTTGCCTACACCAGTGTCTTTCAAGAGTTTTACCTACTTTGTCTTCCAGAAGATTTAATGTTTCGGTTTTAATATTAAGATCTTTAATCCTTTCAGATTACAGCTTAGTTGCATAGTAAAAGATATGGGTTCAGTTTTAATCTTTGACATGTGTACAGCCGGTTTTTCCATTTATTAAAGAGGCTGTCTTTCTTCCAGTGAATATGTCTGGTACCTTTGTCAAAGATAAGGTGGCTTAGTTTGTCTGAAATTGTTTCTGCATCTTCTAATCTGTTCCCTTGATTTTTGAGTCTTTCTTTCTTTCTTTCTTTCTTTCTTTCTTTCTTTCTTTCTTTCTTTCTTTCTTTCTTTCTGTGTATGTTATTATCACAGTAGTTTATAGTATAATTTCAAGTTAGGGATTGTCATGTCCCCTGTCTTGTCTTTACTGCCCAAATGCTTTTGCTATTCTAGATCTCTTCTGGTTCCAGATGAATTTTAGAATTGTTTTCTCTAATTCTGTGAGATATACTATTGGAATTTTGAATGGGATTGCATTAAATCTGTGTAACAGTTTTGGAAGTATGGCTATTTTCACTATATTGGTTCTTCCTATGCGAGAGTATGGGATATCTGTCCATTTTCGAATATCTTTTTTAATCTCCTTTTTCAGAGTCCTGTAGTTTTCAATATAGAGTTCTTTTACATCCTTTGTTAGATTGATTCCTAGGTATTTCATCTTGTTGAATGCTATTGTGAAAGGTGTTGTTTCCCTGATTTTTCTCTCAGAGAGTGTTTATTTGTGCACAGGAAGGCTATCAACTTTTGAGTGTTGACTTTGTATCTTGCTATGTTACTGAATTTGCTTATTAAATTTAGTAATCTTTTTGTGGAGTTTTTGGGATCTTCTATGTAGAGTGTCATGTCATGTGCAAATAATGATAATTTAACTTCTTCCTTTCCTATCTTCGTTCTTTTATTTCTTTCTCCTCTTACTGCTTCAGCGAAAGTTTCCAGTACTGTGTTGAATAAGGGTGACCTTATTCCTTGCCTTGTTACTGATTTTAGAGAGGAAGCTTTCAGTTTTTGTCCATTTAGTATAACATTGGCTATTGCTATGTCATAGATGGCTTGTATTAGATTAAGATAAAGACCATCTATTGCAATTTTCTGTAGGGTTTTTATCATGAATGGGTGCTGGAATTTGTCAAAAGCTTTTTCAGCATTTATTGAGATGATCATATGATTTTTGTCTATGACTGTTAATATGGTGTATTACATTTATGGATTTACATATGTTGAACCATCCCTGTGTCCTTGGGATGAATCCCACTTAATCATGGTGTACAATCTTTTTGATGATTTGCCGCATCCTGTTTGCCAGTGTCTTATTGAGGATTTTTGCATCAGTGTTCATTAGGGAAACTAGCCTATAATTGTCTTTCTTAGTTGGGTTCTTCTCTGGTTTTGGTATCTGGGT
The DNA here is from genome assembly GCA_004027295.1 of Dolichotis patagonum. Lineage (NCBI taxonomy): Eukaryota > Metazoa > Chordata > Mammalia > Rodentia > Caviidae > Dolichotis > Dolichotis patagonum. Next base: position 29,344 of record PVJX010012591.1, read on the forward strand.
AATGCTTGCTTCCAGGAATGAATTTGGAGGTGTTGCTTCCCTTTCAGTTTCATTAAAGAGTTTGAAAAGTAGTGGTGTTAGGTCTTTTCTACATCTTAAAGAATTCAGCAGTGATTCCATCAAGGCCTGAGCTTTTCTTTGTTGATAGGTTTTCAATGACATCTTCAATTTCATTGATTGATACTGGTTAATTTAGAATTTTTATATCTTTTTGATTCAGCTTTGATAATTCATGTATATCTAGATATCTGTCCATATCTTCTGTATTTTTCATCTTGTTAGAATACAAGTTTTCAAAATAGATGTAGGTGATCTGGATTTCTGCAGGATCTGATTGTGATCTCACCCTTTTCATTCCTAACTGTGTAGATTTGAGGTTTTTTCCCCCCTTTTTTGATAAGATTGGCTAAAAGTTTATCAATTTTATTTAATCTTTCAAAGAACGAACTCTTTGATTCATTGATTTTTTTTTATTTGTAGTGATTTTTTTTTTATAGTATCCAGTGCATTGATTGACTTCTGCTCTGATCTTTATAATTTCCTCCCTCACAAAGCCTTTTGGCTTAGTCTGCTCTTCTAGAAGTTTGAGGTTTACCATTAAGTTTTTTGTATGTGCTTGCTCTGTTTTCCTGATACGGGTATTTACTGCTATAAATTTCCCTCTTAAGACTGCTTTCATTTTGTCCCACAAGTTCTGGTATGTTGTATTGTTGTTATCATTTAACTGTAAAAACTGTCTAATTTCTTCTTTAACTTCATCTGTGACTCCTTGGTTGTTCAGTAAGGTGTTATTTAATTTCCATGTGTTTATGACATTCTTGTGGTTTCTTTTGCCAAGGATTTCCAATTTCATTGCACTGTGGTCTGATAGTATGCATGGGATAATTTCAATTCCTTTGCATCTACTTAAGCATGTTCTGAGCCGGTATATGCTCTTATTTTGGAGAACATCCTATGTGCAGCTAAGAAGAATGTATATTCTGATGTTGTGGGGTAGAACACTCTATAGACATCTACAAAGTCTATTTGTTTAAAAGTTAGATTTAGTTCAAATATTTCATTGTTGACTTTTTTGTCTAGTTGATATGTCTTTTTGTGACAATGGGGTGTTGAGATCTCCCAATAGAATTGTATTAGGGCTTGATTTTTCATGTCTGTTAGTAATTATTTTATATAATTGAGTACACTGGTATTTATTGCATATATATTTATGATTGCTTTCTCTTCTGCTTGGATTGTTCCCTTTACAAGGATATAGTGACCTTCCTTGTCTCTCTTAATCAGTCTTGGCTTGAAGTTCACTTTGTCTGCAAATGGCATAGCTACCCCCTGCTTTTTCCTGGGTTCCTGTCACATGCAATATTGTTTTTCATCCTTTGACTTTCAGTCTGTGAATTTCTTTCTTTCTTTTTTTTTTTTTTTTTTTTTGGTGCCGGGGATCGAACTTGGGACCTCGCACTTGCCAGGCAGGCACTTATGCTGCTAAGCTAAATCCCCGGCCCGAATTTCTTTTTTAATTAAATGTGTTTCTTGTATGCAGCATATTGTTGGATCTTGCTTCTTGATCCATTCTGCCAGTCTTTATCTTTTGTCTGATGAATTGAGACCATTAACATTGATAGTTGTGACTGATATGTATTGACTTATCCTTGTCATGTTATTTTTTTTTTCCTTGTCATGTTACTGTCTTGTTTTTGATTCTCTTTCCCCACCTCCCTGTAATTGTTTGCCTTTCCTGGTGGATTCCTTCTGTTGGGATTCATGGAGCTGTAGTCCTTATTATCTCTTTCTAGAATGTTCTTCAGAACATTTTGGAGTGCTGGTTTGGTGGTCATAAATTTCCTTCATATTCTTTTTCATGGAAGTATCTTATTTCTCCATCAATTTTGAATGATAGTTTTGTGCGGTACATCAGTGGGGGTTGAAAGTTGTTTTCCTTTAAAACTTGAAGTATTTTGCCCTAAGCTCCCCTTGACTTGAGAGTTTGTGCTGAGAAGTCAGCTAAGATTCTGATGGGCTTTCCTTTATAAGTGATTTGTTTCTTTCTCCTGCTAGCTTTTAAGATTTTATTCTTGTGTTGAATTTCTTGAGTATGGTATGCCTGGCTGTAGATATTTTTTTTTTTTTTTTTTGGATCATGCCTAATTGGAGTTCTATATGATTTGTCTACCTGTATGTTAAACTCTTTTCTCTACCAGAAAAGTTTTCTGCCATGATGACTGTGAACATGTTTTTTATCATTTGTGGTATCTCCTGCTTTTTCATTGACTCCAATGAATTTTAAGTTATTCTTCTTTGTCTCATCCAGCAGTTGCTGGATGGATTTCTCATGGTCCCTTGCTGTTTTTGAGAAATCTTTCTTTTCCTCATGACTAACTGCAAGCCTGTCTTTAATATCTGAGATCTGGTACTCACATTGGCCTAATCTGCTTCAAATACTTTCAGTGGAGTTTTTATTCTTCTGGGTATCTGCTTGAATCTGCTTCATGGATTCCATTTATTTCTTATGCTGAGCTTTCATAATTTTCTTAAGCTTGTCTGTTTTGTCTGTGTCTGCTCTAACATTGTTAAACATGGTGTATATTTTGGTAATCTCTGTGGTTATCTGAGATATTATTTCTGATTTCATTTTTTCCAGAGCTTTATTCAGTTGCTTTATTGTTAGCACTTCAGAGAGACCTGGTAGAGGACTTCTGGATTGTTTCATCTCATTTCCCTCATTTCCCTCCCTTGGTGAACTAGATGTCTGGGGCTGCATCTTGTTTAAGTGTCTTCTCATTTCTTTTCATTTTTAGTTTCACTCCTGGGTTGATGCTTGTAAGTTGCCTATGGTGGGTTGCTTTATTGGTGGTATTTAGAACTCTGAGGTGATGATTACTTTTCTGAGATATCCTCCAGGTATAGCTGGTTTTTGGGTTTTGAGTCTTCAGTTTGTTGGAAATGAGAAGTTGTTGCTTGTTTGGCCTAGTCCCTGGTTCTTTGGCACTGTTCCACAGTATTTTCTGTGACCCTTAGTCAATCTCAGTCATGGGATACTAGGACCAACAGCTGTTTAGAACAGTTACATCAGGTTTGGCTAGAGTGATAGCAGTAGTATCAAACACAGCCTTAAAAACCACAAAGTGAGTTAACCCCAAATTTGCCAATCTATAGACCTCTGAGTACATTTGTTCAAAATTTTGATTTAGTTCTAATTGGTTTTTTTTTTGTCTAGTTGATCTGTTTATGACAGTGGGATATACCATTACTGTTGTATTAGTACCTAATTGATATTTTCATGTCTATTAATATTTGTTTTATATCGTTGGGTGTACTGATATTTGGTGCATATATATTTATGACTGTTACCTCTTACTCTTGGATTGTTCCTTTTATAAAGAGGCAGTGACCTTCCTTGTCTCTCTCAATCAGTCTTGGCTTGAAATCCACTTTGTTTGCAAATAGAATAGCTATCTCTGCTTTTTTCTGGGTTCCTGTCACATGGGGTATTATTTTTCATCCTTCAAATTTCAGTCTATGAATTTTTTTTTAATTAAATGTGTTTTTTGTATGCAGCATATTGTTGGATCTTGCTTCTTGATCCATTCTGCTAGTCTCTCTTTATTGGTGAATTGAGCCCATTAACGTTGATGGTTATAACTGATATGTATTGAGTTATTTTTGTCATGTTATTTTCCTGTTGTTGACCCCCCCCACCATGTTTAATTGTCTCTTTTTTTTTGTAGGGGGGATCAAACTCACTACCTTGTGCTTGCCAGGCAGGCATTTATGCCGCTGAGCTAAATACCTGGCCCCTCTCCATGTTTCTTTGCCTTCCATGGCAAATTCCTTCTGTTGGGGTTCATGGAGTTGTAATTCTTGTTATATCTTTCTAGAGTGTCCTTCAGAAGATTTTAGAGTGTTGGTTTAATGTTAATGAATTTCCTCAGCTGTTCTTTATCATAGAAGTACCTTATTTCTCCATCAATGCTGGAAGATAGTTTTGCAGGGTACATGTATCTGAGTGGGAGATTGTTCTGTTTTAGGGCTTGAAATACTTAACTCCAAGCTCTCTTTTACTTGACAGTTGGGTTGAGAAGTCAGCTGTGATTTTGATTGGTTTTCCTTTACAGATAATTCGTTTCTTTTCCCTAAAAGCTTTCAATATTATGTTCTTGTGTTGAATTTCTGGAATCTTGACTATGACACGCTTTGCTGTAGTTTTGGTTGTTTTTTTTGTTGTTGTTTTTTTTGATCATGGCTAATTGGAGTTCTATATTCCCCACTTACCTGTACCTGTATGCCAGATTCTTTGTTTCTGCTTGGGAAGTTTTTTGCTATGACTTCTGCAGCTAGGTTTTTTAATGTCATATGTGCTACCTCTTGCTTTTTCATTGACTCCAATCAATGTTATGTTATTTTTCTTGGCATCATCTAGCAGTTGCTGGATTGATTTCTTATGGTCCCTACTATTTTTAAGAAACCTTTTTTATGAGCACCAACCACAATCCTGTCTTCTGTATCTGAAATTCTGTCTTCACATTGGCTCATTGTACTGTGTATACTTTCAGTGGAATTTTTAATCTCCTGGATATCTGTTTTATGAATTTCATTCCTTGCCTATGTTGGGCATTCATGGTTTCCATCATTTTCTTAAGCTCCTCTGTTTGTTCTTTATCTTATCTGCTTTAAAGTCACTAAGCATGTCTTTCATTATGGTTGCTATCTCTGTAGCAAGCTGAGAAATTATTTCTCATTTGAGTTTTTTCTAGGTCCTTGTTCACCTGTGTTGTTATTTACACTGTTAGCACATCAGAGAGTCCAGGTAGGTGGCTTTGGGGTTGTTCTACCTCATTGCCTCTGGGTTTGCCTTTAGTAAGCTGGAAGTCTGGGGTTACATCTTGTTTAACTGTCCTCATTTTCTTTTCTTTTCTTTCTTTGCTTTTTTTTTTAAGTTTAATCCTGAGTTGATGTTTGTAAATTGTTTATGGCAAGTAGCTTTATCACTAGTATTTAGAACACTTAGGAAATGACTACTTCTCAGAAGTGTCTTCCCTGTATAGCTGGCTTTTTGGTTTTGAGTCTGTGCAAGATCCTACCACTTTTCTTTTTGGTACTGGGGATTGAACTCACAACCTCGCGCTTGCCAGGCAGGCCCTCAGTGCCACTGAACTCAATCTTGGCCCTAGGTTTTCATTTTACTGGGGGTGAGGAATTATTGCCTATGTGGTCCAGCCCCTGGTTCTTTGGCATTGGCCTAGAGTAGTTTCTATGACCCTTAGGCAATCTCAGTCTTTGTATACCAGGAAGAACAACTAATTAGAACAGTTATGTCACTTTGACTAAAGTGAGTTTAAAGGCATCAAACACAGCCTAGAAAATGGCAAACTGGTAACTGTTGATTCACCACATTTAACCATATGAACTAGATTTGTGTTTGTATAACAAAATCTAAAACCAGAAAATTATATGCAGTAAATAAGCCCTCAATATGGTGATTTTACCCACAGGGAACTAAATTTAAAAGGGATTAGGGAGACAAAATAGAGAACTAGAAGAGGAAGAGGTTAGAAGCAAGGGTGGAAGATTATGCAAATTTTGGGAAACTGGTGAAGAAGACAGGGGAAAGAGAGAAGGAAGAAATAAAAATGAGCAGAACAACAGAAACCCTAGAAACTTTGTTTATACTCATTTATAAAAACAACAAACAGGAAAGAACAAAGGAAGAAAGGAGAGAAAAGGAGAAAAATAAAAAGAATGCCCACTTCAAATCATGTCTCCACTGTCACTGATAGTGTGGGCAGATGGAGTCAGATATGAGTCGATTAATACCAGCAGGAAGCCTACACCTTTATTTCCATTGAGGTTCAGGGTAGCTTTTGACTGTGAGGCTGGAACTAGATTTATTCAGCCTACAACAGTATGTGTACCTCTGCTGGCTTACACTTGGCTCCCTCACCCAGCCTGCAGCTGCTCTGAGTTCTGAGCTCAGTTGGACCCCTTCCAAGACGGCTTCCAGCCTATCACCCTTGCTTGGGGGATAACTGAACCCAAAGAACTCACCAGCCACTGAAATCTGCTGCATCTACAGTTCCATTCCGCTTTCTCTTCAGTCTCCCTATGGGCTTTAATTCTCACTTCAGCTCTTTGCTGCGTCCTGGGGACCCACTTCCTGCTACTCACATGTTGCTGTATTCCAGTGTCTGGATACCACATCTTGGAGAGGTTCTTTTTCTGGGGCTCACCACTGTACCCTAAATGTTCTCTTTTAGTCAACTAGTCTGTCAGTCACTGGAATAAACTATCCAACATCTGCAACTTAGTTTATTTTGGCTCGGGTTTCCAGTCCATAGTTGGCTAGAGCCAAGTGACATCATAAAATGCACTATGATCAATCTGTAATTTCAGTAAGTATTTGCTGTGTATATGAACTAAACATGTTTTTCTTCATTTGAGTTTTGGATGTGATAGTGAAATTGATTACAGTTTTATATTTTATAGTTGGCAAGCCTTATGAGAAGAAAGCAAGAAACATTGAAGCTGTTTAGAATGATTAATATGTTGTTATCTTTAACTTAGGGAACGTTTGACTTTTTTTTGGTACCGATGATCGAACTCACAACCTCACACTTGCCAAGCAGGAGCTTATGCCATTGAACTGTATCCCCGGCCCCAGAATAGCAAGTGGCATCCCTGGATGAGCTTGAATAACTTCCTTACTAGAAATGGTATTAGGCAATAAAGTATGATTGCTCAAAAGCACACACATGCTCTGGAGCAATCTTGGTTTTGCCATGTAATCGCTGTGCCTCCTTGGCAAGTTACTTGGTTCAGTGTCTCAGTGACTTCCTCTTAAAAAGAAGATTGTAGGGATTGGGGACTTAGCTCAGTAGTGCAGCACCTGCCTGGAAAGTGTGAGGTCCTGAGCTTGATTCCAGTACCCCCCAAAATGCAGATTGTATAGTCCTATCTCGTAGATCTGTTATAAAGATTGAAAGAGTTAGTATGACAATGAGGGGCACACAATAAACAATTGCTAAAATGTAAATATTAGTACCAATTAATGTTACCACATTAACCCAGAAAAACTTGTTAAATCATTATAAAGCAGTGTGTCCTACTGCTTTGGAATTACTAAACTATGTTAAGTTGTGGGTAAACCCAATAATATTAATGAAATTTGATTAAAAACTGTAAAAATAAAAACAAAATTATTTCAGAATGGCCACTTTGCTTTCTTTGGTATTTTCCTTTATCTGTGTTCGTATTGTGATGTAAACATTGTCATCCTGGTTTTTAGTCAGTGTTAATTCTGTTGCAAATATTTAACATCTATAATTGTCTGCATTGGGGATTATCTATCAAACTTAGGAGATAGAATCTCTGTTCTTTTGCTTGTAATGTGCCATGCTCAGTAAATAGGTAGCCATGATTTTGAGGTATTAAAGTCTAATTGTTTTTCTTGGTCTATGAAAAATTTCCACAGCAATATCAAATTTATTTCAACAACAGTTTTAATGTAAGTAAAATTTCTACCTTAAATAAGAGTTAAATCTTTGTTTTCCTTAGTTTCAGTAGCCTATTTTGGCAGACTCCAATATGAAAACTTATCTCTGTAGTTATCATAAATTTAGCCAAGTAAGTACAGTCTTACTTCTTATTTCCATCTTTTAAGTATGTCTACTATGTACATATGCATGGGAAGTCCATGTGTATACTCCAAAATGTAAGTAACTTTGGGGCTTAGTTTTGGTAAGGGAAAAGTTGTTGCTACTAACTACATTTGTTGCACACTTCTAACTGATTGAGTGATTTGTACTCAATCTAGAGCAGCACAGAATATTAAAAAGAGGGCTCATGTAGATAAGAAAAGAGTTTAATGGGAGAGGCCACAGAGGGAGTCCCCACAGGGAAGGCTGTGGCGGCTTTCCTGCAGACGAAGGGCAGGTTCTGCCTGATAAAGGCTCTGATGGAGTAGGGCTCTGGGGACTGATGGAGCTGATTTATTTTGTGAGAGTGCAGAGGATTGGGTAAACCTTTACATTCCTGAGCTTTGGTAGACTTTTGGGAGGGAGAAGCTATAGGGGCTTCTGGGAAGAAGGAAGTGTGCATTATCAGGGCACAGCTTTGAACCGTTGCCATGATGATTGTGCTGTCTCTCAGATGGGGGGGGAGGGGCACCTAACATTAGCAACTAAAAGTTGTTACTATTTTTTAAAAAATAGTTATATTCTTAGTTTTTATCACTATATTATATACTGTATTATACATGTGTGTGACATGAGCCAAAATGTGACTTATCATCCATTTCATATCATTCATATTCTTAGTTATATTTCTAATAATTCTCAGTGTTTTAACAATATTCATAAGTTACATTTAGTAATATTTATCTCCTTTGTACTAATTATTCTAGGCAAACATTTCATGTCTTAGTTACTTTTCTCTCATTGTTGAGACGAAATACCTGGCACCTAAAATTAAGGAAGGAAAAGTTTATTTAGCTCACAATTTTTGGAGGTTTCAGTCCATAATTAGCTGGCTCCAAGGCAGGGTGGCATGGCAGAGGGGTAACAGTTTATGGTGGCAGGAGACAACAAAAGAAACAAGAGCATAAGCAAGCCTCTTTTCCTCCCTTACACTGTATGCAGGCTTCCCACCCTGGAGTGGGTATAGCACTCATACCCCCAGTCCCAATGCTAGACAATGAACCAATCATAAACTAGATCCAGCTGCCTACAGAAAGCTGCTCCCATGACCACATGAGGCTCTGGGGGATATCGAGACATAAACCATAGCACTCTACCACTGAACCACATCCCCAGCCCCTGTACTAATTATTCTAAGGCATGAGTATCCAACTTTTTGACTTGCCTGGGCCACATCAAGTGAAGAGGAATTGTCTTGGACTTTATATAAAATTTATAATATAGTTAATGTACATAAGTAACAAAAGTTCCTTTATTTTAAAGTATTTTTATTTTAACGTTTTACAACTGGCAACATAAACTAATGAAGTATTTGATCTTGTTTTTGTGAAACTGATACATTGTCTGGTTCAGGGGAAGGGGTTGCAGTTCTTTCTGAGCACTCAAGGTACCTATCAGAAATTTTTTTTATCTAATATTACTCTTCATTTGCATCATCATTGCAAATAGTTGTTCATAAATGTACATATTGCCAAAAAGTGATTATTATGAACAAAGCATGGTTGTGAAGCAAAGATTATTTTTCTCTGGAAAGTAAGATCATAGTAAAGAGACACAGTCAGGTTTTCTATAAGTTGAATGTTTGTTTGCAACTCTATATATTCTTTTGAAAATTCACTGGTAATGTATTGATGTTGACTGAAAATGGAGTCACGCATATACCTGCACACGTGTGGGTAAGTAGTGGTAATCACTGTGTTTTATTTGCTAATTTGCACAAGTACTATTTGGTGCACGCAAGTTTTGAATTGCCTGACTGTGTAGGAGCACAGGAGGCAGAGTGAACACTACTCCAGGCCTTCCCCTTCAGCCCATGCATTCTGCCTTTAAGTACCACACACAGTCAGGAAAAATATTGCTAAAATGACATAATAGTGTTAAAAGTTTACAGTCTTGTATAGTAGCTACTTTACTGGCTGTCCAGAGCTGCAATGCAGAGCAGAAGTGAAAGGATGGATATTCCTATTCTAACGAAAAAAATGATGTCTTGAAAGATCAATTTATTTAGAACCAATTTCAACAGTTTTATTGAAATATAATTTACATATCATAAAGTTCACCAATGTAAAGTATACTGTGTTTTTGGATATTCAGTGAGTTCCAGTATGTTTACAGAGTTGTTAAACCAACACTGTAATTTAGGGTTACAATATTTTCAACATCTTCAATAGAACTCTTGTTAGTAACTTCCCATTCCTATTCCTTCCACTCCCCTGTCCCATCCCTAGGCAACTCACTGAATTACTTTCTTCCTCATAGAGTTATCTATTCCAGACATTCCATATTATCATGTATCATATGTGGTGTTTTTTGAATTTTACTTAGCAAAATGTTTTAGCAAAATATTTTTAGATGTATTTGTGTTGTAGTGTTTTTATTGCCTGTAACACATTTCCAATATGCCTTTTATCAAATTATAAATACTAACTCAAAAAAATGAGTAAAGTAAATCTCATAGAATGGGAGTTAGGAATAGAATTTCATTTTTGATAGAGCATGTCTAAATGGCCACAAAGATATTTAAAAACACCTTGCTTCACCAATGTTTTATTAATGGGAGCATCTAGTATAGTTTTAGGGAGATAAGAAAGGTTTTCCTGAAGAATTGTGATTTAAGCTAAGACCCAGAAGAAAGTAGAAATGAGCTGAATGAAATGGGGCAGGGGAGGTGAAGTAAGCACAGGGACTGCTTGTTTCAAGCAAGGGGAACAACATACACAAATGACCTAGCAGCAAAGTACTGGGCTCTCCAGGAATAAAAATTCATCCCTTATGGCTGTTATTTAGATTTGGGTAGTAGAGGAAGGTGAGAAATGAAGCAAAAGAAGTACTATGATAGTTAGATCATCAGGTCTCAAAGCCTATGGGACCATTTTTGGAAGAAATTGTATCCTAAGAGCGAAAGAAATCTGACAGTTTTAGCAGAGAAGTATTAATAGAGCCAGATTTGTATTTCGGAGAATACTTTGGCTGAAATACATAGAATAAATTGGAAGGGAGCAAAACCAGAGATTTTCAAATTGAAGGAAAGATTTTTCTTTTTCAAAATTGTTTTGACCATTTCTTTGTCCGTGGCATTTTTGTTTAAATTTTTTAATCAGCTTGTCAATTTCTTTAAAAATGCTGCTGAAGTTTTCTGCAGATTTTGTTGATCAGTTTGGTAAAATAAATATCTTGACAATAATATTGTAAGCTCAGATGTATTATGTATCTTTCCTTTAGCAGTCTGTTGTGTATGCAGGGGAAAGACGTTGGGGATGGAACCCAGGAGGCTTAAATGTGAGATCCTCCCACAGTTCTGGGATTTACATGTGTGTGCTACCACACCCAGCTATTTGCGTCTTTAATTTCCATTAGTAGTATTTTATAGTTTGCAATATGTGAGTTTTACATATCATTAAATTTTTAAGTATTCTCTTTAAGATTGTTACAAATAAAATTATGTATTTGGAGTATTCATTAATAATGTAGAAATAGAATTGAGGTTTTGCTTATTTTATATCTCGTGACCCTGCTAAACACATTTGATACACTTGATAATTTTGGGTTTTGGGGATGATTCCTACATAGTTTTTTAACTGGAGATTGAACTCATAACCTCATACTTGCCAGGCAGGCGCTTATGACACTGAGCTAAATCCCCCCAGCTCCTACATAAGATTTTTTTATATACAGGTTTATGTTTGTGAATAAACACAATTTTACCTCTTACTTTCTGATCTGGATATCTTTAATTTCTTTTTTTTGCTTTACTGCACATGCGGGACACTTGAGCATAGCATTTAATAAAAGTAATAAGTGTGTACAACTTTATTTTATTCCCAGTCTTGGGAGTAAGTTATTTAATCTTTCATTACTTGATATTTTTTGTGAAAGAATTTGTATAGGATTGGCATTAGTTTTTCCTTAATATTTGATAGTATTAATCAAAATTATGAGGTTTTTAAAATTTCTAATTCAGTATTTTTATAAGTCTTGCAGATTCTCTGTTTCTTCTTGAGTTCTATTGGACAACTTTGGTCTCCCTAGAACTTTGTTTTATCTTAGTTGTCTAATTTATTGGGGTAAAGATGTTGATAATATCCCCATATAATTTTTAAAATATCTGTAGTATTTGTACCAATGTCTCTTTTCTCCAAATCTGGTAATTTGTCAAGGACTTTTTGTCTTTCTTCCTAGGTCAGTCTTAAGTAAAGTCGATTGATATTGTTCAGTATTCAGTAATCTTACTAATTTTTCTCATTCCTTTTTTAATTACTGAGAATGGGCTACTAAACTTTCAAACGTAATCTCTCCATTGTCATATTTTTCTTTTCAGTTCTACCACTAGATATGTGTAAACTGTATGTTTACATTTATAATTGCTGTATCTTCTTGATGTATTAAAATGTCACTAATAATATTCTTAATCTATTTTGTGTAATAATAGCTACTCTGCCTCACTTATGTTTACTATTTGCATGATATATTTTTTCCCAGCCTTACTTTTATGCTTATTTATGTCTTTGAATCTAAGGTGATTCTTTTATAGACAAAACATTATTGGGGTTTTTTTTTTTTAACCTAGTCTGAGTTTTGAGAAGAATGTGTAGTCCCTGCATATTTAATATACTTACTGATATGGTGGATTTTATGTCTGTCATTTTGCTGTGTGTGTGTGTGTGTGTGTGTGTGTGTGTGTGTGTGTGTGTGTTTGGTTTTTTGAGACAGGATCTGTCTGCGCAGTTCAGGCCAGCCTCAAGCTGTCTTTTGTATTCTCGGTTGAGCTCAAACTCATTCTCCTCTTGCCTTTACTGTTTGACTCTTGAGTTGTTTTTGTTCTTTGCCCATGTTATAACTGTGTTCTCAGTATAATGTGATTTCCAATCATATTATGGACATCTTGGATGTTAGGTTATGACACCAACCATCATATTTATTTTCAGCAAGCTGTCACCCTGTTTAGGTGTAATATGTAGATCTAGATTGGGATGAATGTTCAACTTTCTACCATGACCTGCTGCTGCCAAAGTAGAGCGCTGGTTCACACTACTGTCTTACACTCCGATGGGGTAAAAGATAGGCTTCTCACTGGGCTTCACAAATTCACAATGGGGCATGGCTGGAGAGACAATGTGCCTCACTTCCAAATGCCTTCTTTGTTATGATGGAACCTCTTTTTCCCACTGGGCCTCTGACTCAGTTTTACTCTAGTTTTTCTTGTGAGGTAGGAATCAGGTTTTATATCAGTCTACCTTTGGAGATGGCACACTGTCCCAGCCCTCTTTATTGAGTAGTCCATCCTTTCCCTCACTAATTTATAATGCCAGTCACATTGTATATACCAAGTCCCCATGTGTATTTGTCAACATTCCCATTGCTAGGACAAAAATACCTGACACTCACAATTTACAAGAGGAAAAGTTAGGACTGGGGATGTAGCTCAGAGGCATAAGCGCCTGCCTGGCAAGCGCAAGAGTCTGAGGTCAATTCCTGGTACCAAAAAAAAAAAAAAAAGGAAAGGTTTTTTTGGCTCCTGATTTTAGACGTTTGAGGCTGTGATGGGCTGGCTGCAAAGTGAAATGTCATTTCCCAGTACGTATTTGGGAAGGAGAGCCTAGGGGAACAGTGCCAGCAAGATACACTCTCAGAAGGCAATATCCTCGTCTCCTGCCACCCTACCCATGCCTCGGAATGCACATTCAGTTATGAGTATCAGTGGGTCAGTCTGTCGAGTAAGATCAACCTGTGAGCCAGTCACCCCATCTCAATTTTAGTAGTGATAGGATATGATAAAATTTCAAGTTTTTTACAAAAGTGAAAATTTGAGAAATCATAATCTCTCTTACTTAGGTTGCATCAGTAATCGGTAAATTATGTCCATCAGAAGTGGTTGGTGTTTTGTTTTGAGGCAGAGTCTCACTTGTGTAGCCCAGTCTGGACTTGAACTTGATTAACGTAGTCCAGGCTGCTCTCAAATTCATGGCAATCCTCCTGCCTCAGTCTCCCTAGTGCTCGGATTACAGTTGTGTGCCAGACTATCTGGCTGAAGTTTTTCCCTTGGATAATCCATATACTGTGATTTAAGAAATGCGAAAGTGTTGGTGAAAAATGTTTTTAGTAGGCAAAATACTTATTTTAAAGAAGTTTGTGTGTTGCTAAGAATAAAGGAGATGATGTATATAGTAATTACAAGTTTTTGTTTCTTGGTTTTTTGGTTTTTTTTTTTTTTTTTTTTTTTTTGGTACTGGAAATTGAACTTATGATCTCTTGCTTGCCAGGTAGGCGCTGTGCCACTTAGCTGTACCCCTAGGCACATGAATTTTTATTTAAAATTTTCTTTTAAAATTCAGAGATGTTAACTGGGTCTCCTTAAAGACCAAGAAAGATCAAAAAGCTCAAGACTTGAATCAAGTTGTATGATACAATCCAACTCATCTGGAAGGGTTAGAAGTAGTTTGAAACCTCAGCTAAATATTTTTGGACCAAAATGGTTTTATAATGTTTATTATTTATCTGTAGAGGTTTATTGTGCTCTGCATTTGTTAAAATAGTATCAGTAAGTGACAGTTGTCATAATTTTTAAAGTGAAAATGCTGAGATAGAGATTTGTTTTGGGAACATTTGCAGTACTTAGGTTGGAAAAAGAATGAAGCCCATTGGTTTCACTTTGAATTGTTAATGTTACTTCATAAAATGAGATTTTATTTTAATATGTTTGTGTAAATGAATGTGAGCTGTGGATTAAAGAAAGGATTATTTACCCTATTAGTCTTGATTATTCTGATGAAAGCTAATGTGAATGATAGATCCTAAGTAATAAGATAGGAAAGAGGACAAAGAGATGGAAAAGGCACATACTGCCCCTGAAAAGTTTATCTGTTCTTATCCTATAGACATGTACTTATTTAAATATTTACACCAGAACATCCTTTCATGTTATTGCCCTAACTTGTTAGAGTACAATGTGAAATTATCAGCTTCTTGCCTTATTGAGACATCTAGCTACATAGATATATCAAAGCATAATTTTATTTCATAAATTTCACTTAGCATGTCTTAATTTGAAAGCTCCCTGATTATAAGTCAAGTAACTATTCATATTATTTATGTGGAGTCACACTTGAAATAAGTATTAGCAGTTGACTTATCACCTGGACTACTCTGAGAAACTATGAAGTAGGAAACTTAAGTACGTATCACCTTGTCTTCTGCTGACTTTTCTCCTTTAGTATACTTTCTCCAGGAGCTTATAAAACATTATCCGTTTATTTTTAAAACTGTAATAATTTCATAAATGATTGACATTCTTACTGAGGATTTAGGGTATTTCTTTTCTCAGGCATGTAACTGTTAGAAAATATTACAGAGTATCGACATTATTTGTGGCAGATTTTTGAGTTTTTGTGATGGAAAGGAAAATTAAGAGGTAGAGAGCAAAGCATTTAGCTTGTTCTTTTGCCTTGATGGGGCTATATTAGGGAGCTAGTCAAGTTTATACTGTAAACTGTTGTACAGAGAGATATTTCTTATGGTTAAAGAAAAATAAGGTGCATTTTCAGAATTCCTCATTTGGGTTCATTTAGAACTTGAAATTTGGTTTATGTTGACTATAATAGTATCATTTTCTTGTGCACTAAGTAAATAGGGGTGAGTTTAAACATGCTCCATTGCTTTAAAAACCCCCATTTAAAATTTATACATAAAGATCCCAGCTTAATAACTATGCTTAATGATGAATATTACCCTTTTGTTTTCTTCTAGGCTGTATTCATCACCAAAGAAAAAACTTACACCAATGCAGAAATCGGTTAGTCCATTAGTTTGGTGCAGGCAAGTTTTGGATTACCCAAGTCCTGATGTTGAATGTGCTAAAAAATCTCTTATCCACAAACTTGATCAAACTATGTCAGGTACGTCTATATTTTCACTTGCAACTTTATCTCTTTGCTTTCATTAGTCAAAACAAAATAAAAACTTAAATATTGAGTGATAAATTCTTAGGAAGATAATTCCTTGCTTGCTAGAATTTTTTAGACCTCATTATACATATCCTCATGAGGGCTGTTCAGTCATTTGCTTAATAGCTTTTTTAAAAAATCTAAGTTTTTGAAGCCTCATCCTAAGGCTTCTCTCCCATGAAATTACGAATTTTTATGTGATTTTTTTTCTAATGTAAATGAAAACAAACTATTGAATAAAAATCATATGACATCATCTAAAAATCACCCAACATAACACACTGTGGGGAAACTGATTGGGTTGAAAATACAAGTGAAGGACCAAAGAGACATTTTCCCATTCTAACACATAATTATTGTGTGGTTATTCACATTTTTTTAACTTCTATGAGCTCATTTTTCTCATAAAAATGATAAACCTTTTGAAAAGTTATTTTAACAGTTAAATATGTGTATGTGAAAAGAATTCAGCAAAGTTTCCTGCCTCACAGTTAGTTGTTAAATGTACTTATTTTGTTTCCTTATTATGTTTTGTAGTTGTTTTGAGACAGGGTCTCACTCTGTAGTTCAGGTTGGCTTTAAACTCACTATGTATCCCAGATTGGCCTTGAATACAGTGATTCTTTTACCTCAGCCTTCCAAGTACTGAAGTTCTCTTCTTGCTTTTATTTCATTATTGTTTGTCTTTCACTTGATGATTTAGGTTCAAAATGTTCTTACAGTTTTATTTAATAGCATTCACAAAATGGATAAGAATGTATCTATGCCTATATTTTACATATATTGTATCATACTACTGTGATGGAAATGTAAAAAAAAATGAAATTACTGACTTTTTTGGGCATTTTTTTCAGTCTTTTAAAAAACTATTACTGTTCTCTGAAATACAAAGGTAGTAAAGAATTGGATTTATTTGTTTGTTTGAGACAAGGTCTCATTACGTATTATAAGCTGGCTTTGAATTTGGCCTGCAGGCTACAGTTCACCAACTACTGGTTTGAAACTGCCCAGGGAATAGGAGTTACAACAGTAACCTGTTCTTGAGAGAAAAAGTAAAACTGTTGGACCTCAAAAGAGCAAGTGGTTTTTTGCTTTATTATGACAAGGGTATTAAAGATCTTAGGAATATATAAGTAAGGTATTTGCTCTTGAACCAAAACTAGTTGTAGTCAACTACTAGATCTGTTTAACAATGTTTAAATTGTGTAGCTATATGGGGAGAACAATCATTACAGCCATAAATACATACATTTAAAATTTTTAAGGGAAAAAACAATTTGGTCGTTGTATGTTTGAACTTGTAGACCTAAAGCAATCTTTTTCCAAGGATCCTGTCTTTTAAGTATATTTTTGTAAAACTGCGTAGGAACTTAACTTAGGTGTCCAATCCTAGAATGATTGCACCCCGCAATGCTGAGGTTCTCTATAATATACTACTACTTATTCCTAAACTTTTCTGGTAGTTTTGGTTTTGGGATTTTTTTTTTTTTTCCTTTTTGAGACAGTGTCTCACTATGCAGTTCAGACTGGCCTTGGGCTCATTTCACAGCCCATGCTGGCCTCTCGCAACCGGCCTCTCCTGCCTTAGCCTCCCAATTACAGGAGTGTACCACCACTTCCTGCTTTACTTTTCTTATTTTTATTATAATGCCTTATCTTTTTCCCCTCTCATATCCTATGTATCATTTTCTCTCCTCTTTGAGGAACTTCCAGTTCTCATCTGTGTTGCTTTTTTGTTATTTGGTTGTTGCTGTTTCTATTTTTGGTTTTTGTTTTGTTTTGTTTTATGATACTGAAGGTAGAACACTGGTCAGGTGCTGTCTACCAAGCTGTAACACATTCCTCATGTGGGTTTTTTGTTGTTGTTGTTGGGGAGGGTGTTGATAATAAAATTTATGTAGCATTAAATTTCCCATTTTCACTATTTTTAAATATACAGTAAAGTGGCATTAAGTACATTTGCTTTGCTATGAAATTGTCACCATTGTTCTTCTGGATAGAGCTTTTCATCCTATGTGTGCTGAAATTTTATACTTGTATTAAATAATTTCCCATTTCCCCTACTAACCTTCTGACAGTCTTTTCCATATAGGCTGTCCCCATCTTTTGCTTCATACCTCTGTCTTGCTTAATCTACTTCTGTGGTGCCCAGAATCATGTATATTCAAATTAATCTCATACAGTAATTCATATATTCAATTTTTATTGAGAGCCTATTATGTATCAGGTTTTGAGAAAAGGGTGGGGGGCACCTGATGAGGAAAAAACAAACACACCACTGTACCTCTATTACTAAAGTATATCATTTAGCAGGAGAAACTTACTAGCATCAGTAATCTTTAGAATTCTTTTGTTGTGTGACAGAGTCTCACTATGCAGTTCAGGCTGGCCTTGAAATCACTGGGTAGCCCAGCCAACCTCAAACTTGCAGCGATCCTCCTGTCTCAGGCTCTTGAGTGCTGGGATTAGAGGTATGCACCACCAAGCCTGGCAATCTTTATAATTGATGGTATGAAATGAGAGAATGGTATATAGTGCTTTGAGCTTTGAGCTATAGGAGCAATAGGGATTGACCTGATCCCTAAAGATTCATATAAATTTAGAGTAGGAGTAGGAGAAAGTAGAAGTTGGGCATTTCAGGTGGAGAGAACTGCATGTACGAAGACTGTGTGAAAGAGAGCGTGGTGTCTGTGAGGAGCTGGGACAAGCTAGAGTGACTGGATTAAAAAAGAGTTGTGACATAGGGTCAAAAAGATATGTGGGAGCCAGACTCTTAAACAGGCAGGCCTTATTAAATATTTTTAACTTCATTGTAAGAGTATGAGGAAAACATGAAAGCATTGTATGTTGTGGTGGGAAGGCATGATTGGATTTGTATTTTGGAAAGGTCACGGTAGCACGGTAGTTGTATGGAGTGTATGGTGATTTGTGAAGCAGCTGATGAAGATAGCCAGGCTGGTGTCTGTTAGGAAGTGTAGGAAAAAGCAAGCCAGTTTCACTGTCACCCCACAACAGTCTCCGTGTAGGAATCTCTCTCCACCAGCTAGCAGCGTTCAGTTCTGCAGCAGACCTCATTTGGGCTCCTTCTAGTTCAGTTCAGTTTAGTTTAGTTTTGACATTATCTTTCAGAGGCACCATCAGATCCCATGGATTTAGTTAGCCCTATTCTCCACTTTAGGTGCCAGTCTGAAGTCCCAGGTCATTCTGTGTTTCTGACTGACCAGCTTTCATCAGGGTTCCCATTACTTCTTCTTGGTTTCAGTTAATTTGCTAGAGTAGGTCACAGAACTCACGGATATACTTAGGCTTACCTGTTTATGATAAAAGATTGAAAATATATGGATGAAAATGAGCTCATAGCCCCTTCCCGTGCCCTCCAGGCCTAACACCCTCCAGGAAGCACTACGTGTTCAGCTATTTGGAAACTCTAAAGCTCTTCTTTGGTGTTTTTATGGAGACTTCATTGCATAGGCATGATTGAAGCGTGGACAATTATGCTCAAGTATGATTTGGACAGAAAGTATGATGTAATGCCGATAGCCTGTGTTTGTAAGGTAGGGAAAGCTAGCAAGGCGCCACTTCTGAAGTAGGAGTTGAATGGCCTGTCAGACCCTTAAGTCAAAGAACTTCTTTATAACCAGCTGCTATAGGGAAAGGCAAGGGAAGATTAGAGATTCTGTGACCTGCCTCAAAGAAGAGAACTTCTGGTTTCTATGGCCTACATTGGAGAGGGAGTTATAAGCCAACAGTAATGCATGAAAACCAAATAGTATTTCTGAGGGAAAGGTACTCGATTTCATGAAAAGGTAACGGTAATAGAAAGGAATCAGGGGCCAGGGATATAGCTGAGTAGCACAAATGCCTGCCTGGCAAGTGCAAGGTCCTGAGTTCAATTGTGGGCACAATAAATGTATGTATAAATAAATAAATAAATAAATAAATAAATAAATGAATGCAGATACAGAGAAATTATGAAGAAAGTATCTACAGTGGTTTCTAAGTTTCCAGTTTCTGAGACGGATGAATGTTAATATTCTAGGAAGAACCTCAAAAGAGAATTGATTTTAGCAGAAAGATCCTAAACTGAATTTGGTATGTGAATTCTTGGATACGTTTGTCATATCCACAAGGAGGTAATGTATATGGGACTGAAGTTCAAAGGAAAATTTAGGATTGGAACTAGAAATAATGGGGAGTCTTTGGCATATTAATGTGAAGTTATGTCATGTATATGCTTAAGAATTTGCAAAAAGAATATAGCATAGAATAAGATGATGAAAGGGCCAAGGGCTTGAAATGTTAGGAATTGATAACCAAGTATAAGACAAGCTTCAGTGGAGATTGAAAATAAAGTGATACATGAATAGTCTGCTCAGCTTATATCTGTAATCATGCTGCATAATTTATACTAAATATATGAAAGATGTGCTGTCTTGTCTCATGGAGAATATGTATATAGTCACATGACCCAAACTAAATAGAAAGCATGTGTTCCTTCTCTCTAAACCACTATGCTAGTAGGCAAACCAGAAACTTTAGTCATCTGATTTTAGTTCTTTACTTTTTCCAGCTTTCAGCATTTGTCCTTTTTTTCTTTTCTGATTTTCTAGTCACTGTATACTTCCTAGTGTAGTCACACTTTTTCCCTCTAAACCGATTGGATCACGTTTCTCTTCCTCAGAAGTTACCACTAGCTGCATCATTTCTACTAAATAGATACTGGACTCCTAAACATAGTGTTTTAGGCCTCTAGTGACCTTTTTCTTGTGTTGTCCCTTTCCTGTGTTTTACCATACTAGATTACTTCCTCTTACTCCCAAGCAGGCTCTGTCTTAAAAATGCAGGTGATTGCATTATAAATGCAGATGACAGCAGTATGTGTTTGTCCTTTGTTTTAGGGACAAAC
>PVJX010012592.1:0-49874 GCA_004027295.1 Dolichotis patagonum
ACACGAACACTGGACTTCTGCAAGCTCCTTTATTGACCGGGCAGCAACCTCATCACATGTCCGTCCTTGACGGCTCCCTGCGTGTTGTGCAACGAGCACTTCCTTACACTAAGCTTATAAGCTGTCTATAGCCAATCGAAGGGTTCTACGTGGAGGCGAGCTATTGGCCATTAGCGCGGGGCAGATTGTGTGTAGCCATGTTTGGTGCTGGTTGCAACCTGAGCAAGAACCCGGAAGCAGGATGTAGGTGCCATCTTGGGCACACGATGGGCGGGGGAGCGGTATAGGCGGAGTGCGGGCGCCATCTTGCGCGCATGCCCATTAGGACTGGCTCCCAACATTTCTATAGCCAACAGATAGTCCTGTTTCCTCACATAGTGTTCTCTATACAATATAGATAAGTATAGGATATGAGCAGGTGCGAGATATTAGAGCCAATAGCTTTGGGTACCAGCCTCAAGATAAAGAGGGTATGACTCCCCAGGCACAAGAGTTGCATGTCAGAACCAAAGTAATAGCCTCTCAAAACAATTCCATCACTATTAAATTGGATTATGTAAATTGATCCTTCTTCATATCTTTATCTCTGCAATTTACAGAGATGTCAATCTTGCACCTGGCCAGCCTGCTCAAGTTATGTAATTCCCACCATCCTCATTGTCTCAGTTATTTTTTACTCATCACTGTGACAAAATACCTGATGCCCAAAGTTGGGAAAGGAAAGGTTTATTTCTTACAGTTTTTGGAGGTTTCAGTCCATACTCAGTTGGCTCCAAGGCAGGGTGGCATGGCGGGGCCGCAGTTCATGGTGGCTGCAAACAGCAAGGTGGAAACTGGCAAGAGAGACATACCTTCTTGCTGTCATTACATCACATCCTGGCTCGACCCCGTAGGAGGGTGTACCACTGACACCACCAATCCAAGCACTAGACAATGAACCAATCACAAATGCACAATGCAAATACATGAGGCCTGAGGGCCACTGACATAAACCATGACACTCACTGTCACTCATCCCTGAGCCACCCCTCTTCTTCACAAGATAATAAATTCTAGGAGAGGCCTAGGATCAAGGCCTTTGTCCACATGTCCTCACAGGGATTGGATTTAGGAACCCTTGGCTGCCCTTTACTTAGAATATATTTTGGTGTTTTTACTCTCACCATGGGTTGCATTGGTGGTGGTAGATAGGAATTAACTTGCTGGAATTCCAATGACGTCTCAGCGGGATTACGAGTGTAACTTTTTGGATTGTGAGGAAAGCTAGAAAGAGGATTACAATATTTGTATGACTGAACTCGATATTTGGGTTTACAATATTACTTAGTCATGCATTCTCTATTGCCATATATTATTCATAATTTCTATGAATTAAGATATGATTCTCTTTGGGGAACCAGACATTGGTAGTCCAGCATAGATCTCTAGTCTTTGTTCCACATGGTTTTGGCTGGAGTCACAGTGAGGACTGCAGGATCCAAGATGCCTTTATTTATGTTCAGGGCTGTCAGCTATAGGAGCTAAGGAGCTAGAGATTGACTGGCCCTCTCTCTCACTGAATTCTTCCATCATTCAAAGTTCCAACTAAATCCTTTGTTATTGGAACTGAATCTTAAAAAGTAAAAGAGAAAGCTATCAGGCAAATTTGCTTTTTCAAGCCCAGGTCTTACAATGGTACTGTCAGTTCATTCTACTGATCAAGTCACAAAAACCAATGTGGATTCAAGAAGACAAGATTTTAGTTCTTTAAGAGTGGAGTGATTTGAGCATACAAAGATGCAATGAATTTTTTGGTATAGATTTTTAACAATCTACCATACTTTTGAACTAACAATATAAGGATACGATCTTGCTGAATTTCATGTGTTATAACTTTGTCAGTCCCATTAGTAGGAGTCACCTCACACTACAGCTTCAAATTTATTTATTACTTCTCTAAGACAGAAAACATAGTGTTTGTTCTGTCCTAGAGAAGTAATAAGAAATTCCACCAGAAGCTTTTCTTCATTGGCTGCTTGACTGTAGCCGACTCCTGATGGAATTTACTTAGCTGACTCAGCAGTGCATGCCATGTGATGTCAAGTTACTATCCTGAAGCACTAATGGAGTTTTCACTGTCTTCATCTATCAGCTAGACACATCTACCCTCTAAACTAATAGATTTCTCCCATTTCCCTCAGGTTTGTTATCTGTCATTCATTCTTGGCATTAAATTCAATATTAAAATCCTTGCTTATAAATAACAGTAATTGACATTGATTCACATAATTAGGAAAGGAATTTAGTGGAAAACTTTCAGATATTTCAGCATTCAAAAGAAAGACTGTGGAAAAAAAAGAAATTAAGACAATTTTGCCTGTACATTGCAACCAATAACTTTCTCGTGAACACAGTTTATTAGTTTGAAACTCTGGTTTCACATACATTGCCTTCCTATCCCATAGCTGATATCATTTGCCATGTGGAAAACTTATATTTCTGCATCTCTTCTTTCAAGTATGAGGAAATAGCTCAATGATTCATCCCAGGTTATGTCCGACACTGACATTAAGGAATCTGAGACATGCAGTGTGGTATTGGCTTTCTTGATGAAACTTTAAATTCTCCTTTTGAATCTTCATGACTCAAAAACTTCAGTGATTACAATGTGTTTGTGCATATATAAATGTATATGTACAAATGCTTACACATACATATTTCTCAACAGCTATAAATCCTATTTTAGAGATCATGAGAAGACGGAGAAATGCATCGATTAAGCTGCTTATTTTCCTGCAGTTAGATGGGATGGAACTGTTTCACTTCACACAGGTTGCGTCCAATGTTTGCACACCTGAGTGCTTACTGTACACTGCCTCATATTTATAAAGGATAAATAAGGGGAAGACGAGTAGGGACAAATTTAAAGTAAAAGACAGATTGATAATTGCTCTGAACAAGCTATAGAGAGCTATAGTCAATTGTTTTAACCAGTTACACTTACCACTTCTCTCTGTTTCTAAATTTACCTTTAACCTCTCTAGTGTGAAAACACAAACATGTACACACTCATACACATGTCCCACTCAGGGTTACTCATGTGTATATGTTTTTATTTGTTCTTGTTGAAGCTCTATTTTTAATGATTCCTGACTAACAATTATTCTCAGATGAAATCTAAAACATGGACCAAATAAAGCAGGGAGTGTAATGTATGCATACTTTTACTCTTTATGATGGTGTAAAGATACCAGAAATCTTAAATATCTTTGCCTCTATTTAATAGTAAACTGCCAGGCTAGCATAAATATCTTGAATTTTCTAAAGATACATTTTGTAACAAACGTGAGTTATTTATTTATTGTGTAAACTAAAGAAAAAAGAAGGTTCATTAAACCTACAAGTAAAAATAACACATTTTCTTATTATAAATATTTCTAAAGTATTAGTACTTTTCATAATTGGACTTTGACGGAAATTCTGATATTAGAATCTGAGAAATGATTTGTTTTTTGTCTAATTCTCTTAATGTCGCATTAACTTTGTTTTATTGAAGTGTATGATTTCAGGAAAGTCCTTGGAATATGTTAAAAGTGAAATTATACAGATTTCTAAATGATTTTAGGATATAAACCTTTATAATAGTGAGTATTTCAAACCTTAAAAGAAATAGCATTTTCTACTTATTATGCAATTTAAATATCATGGAACTTTAAATATAGAAGCTAATCATTGGAATTTTATCATAAAATGAAAGGAAATAAAGGAAACAGTTATTTTGAGAACATTGGTAAATTTAAAACAATTTTATCTAAAAGGCAAATACTGTAGAAATAAGTTCAGTAGATTTCATGAAATGTTCAAATTGTATTTGCATATAGATATAATTTAAACATAAATATCATTCAATCTTTCTGCTTAGGGAATTATAAAACAATAAGATAGACTAAACTATATTTTACCTTTCTCTAAGAACAATTTAGTTATTGAAGTATTCTTCATCAAACTGACTCTATAAACATATTATATATACATATTATACATAATTCTGTAGAATTGTGCATATATTTTTAATGTGGATACATTTTCTGCTGACAATACAAACAACTTAAAAAGATTATAGAGGCAGAAAAACTCTATTTGCAAATTACTTATTAAACAATCATAATATAATATTCTCTTATTTTTTCAGAAACTTTCAAGTCTATTTTAGTGCCTAGTAAGTCATTCAGTAACTGGAAAGCTCAAAAATCATGTCAATATTCATGTTTCAATGACTGTCTAATGATAATAGTGATTCATTTCCATTGTTTTGTTTCTATGAATGATTATTTCATTAGTTTTATTTTTTTCCCTTCTTTCCCCTTCTCCATCCTTTGTTCCCTTTCTCGTTTGAATACCCTCTTCCTATTTCCCAGGATCCATTATACACTTTTGTCTTTATTTAACCTTTCAGTTTCTCACATCAAAGAAACAATGTGACATTTAAACATATGTGTCTGATATATATCACTTAAGAGTATGGACTCTTTTATTTTTCTGTTATCTTCCCTTAACAATTTCTTCCTGTATTACAATATTCCTATATTGTATATTCTTATATTACTATATTAGGAATATAGGAATTCCGATATTCCTATATTACAATATCTTTTATGCACTTTTGCCCTTATTACACATTTGATATCTCACACTAGAGAAATGATGCAGTAGTCAATGATTACATTAATGAGGTCTCCATCATATCAATGATTTCTGCATATACTTTAATTTTTCAAAGTTTCACATAAAATGCTACACCTACAGTGAAACATTAGTTTATGCATAATTGGGCAACTATTTCCCATAATCTGGATAATATCATTTGGATAACTTAAAATTTAACTTTTTTTCCTTCATATCTCCTACCCTCCTTCTCTACTCTCCTCTACCTTTTATTTCTCTTCTCTAGTTATATTGACTGTAGTATTTCATTAATTCCTTGTTTCTTTTTTAAAATTTTTCAAGGGAAGCATATACAGTGACAATTGCAACATTGTATGTACAAAACTTTTCACTCATTTAATAAATATTTTTGAGTGCTGTGTTAGTATACTATCACTGACAGAAATTATCACACTTTTATAGGTTAAAACAACATAAATTTTTCTCCTATAATGTTGGAAGTCAGAAGTATAAAAAGCAACCGTATTTCAGAGACATTTTATTGGAGGCTTTAGGGGAGAATCTGTTTCTTTGTCTCTTTGAGCTTCTAGAGGCTGCATGTTCTCCTTAGATAATGATCCCTGCTTGCCATTATTGAGAATTCTTGCTTCTGTCTCACATCTCCTTTTATTCACTCGGATCCTCTTGCTCTCTCTTATAAGTAAGGCCTTTGTGATTATATTTGCCTACATAGATAATCTGAGACTGCAAGCGCCCATATCACAACAATTAGCATCATCATATTTTCAGAATCCCTGTTTATTGTGAAAAGTAACATTGTCAGCGCTTCAGGGATTAGAAAGTGATCATTTTGGGGGTACAATATTATTTAACTTTAAGGGTGCCTGATATGGAAGTGAAAGGTATGATTTTAAGCAAACATTTGATCATATGTCTGTGAATTCTTACATTCTATGGGATAAAAAGCATTATGTAGAAATCACATGGTATAAACAGAGTCTCTAACTCTAAACTAGTGTTTGGTGTATACAACCTTTGATGGCCACAGATAATCTCTGCCTCCTAATATTCAATATTTTCCACAACTCCTTCAAGTGGGGCTGTGCTTCAAATAGAGGTTCATTTTCCAGGAAGGGGATTTGTGAATAATTGCAGGATGCTGTTTTTAAGATGCATTTGTAAAAAGCCTGGATTCTCACTCACTTTTATTTACTCACTAATTTGTTCTGAGGTAAATCAGCTGACATGTGGTGAATCTTCCTAGAAAGAGTGCTTGTGGCAAGAACTGAGGGACACCTAGGGCCCATAGTCAGTGAAGAACTGAATTGTCCACCAACTCATGAGGAATGCTATTTTGCCTGTAGGTATACCTTGAGGTTGACAGAAACCTCCTTCAAACCTGTGAGGAACCATAACCCAGGAGTACCTAGCTAAGGTGCATCCATGCTCACAAGCTAGAGACTTCAAGACAAATGGCTAATGCTTAAATGGCTGTTTGTGGGTTATTATGTTATATAGCCATGGAAAGCTAATATAGATTTCATTTACACTTGATTGTAAATGTCACAGTAAAAGGCAAATGTATTTTCTATTGTCTACTAACTTGATATCCATATTAAAAATATTATACAGCACAGAATTCCAGTTATTTAATCAATTAAAAGTAAGAGTAATTCATAATTAAAATGACATGATGAGAAAAATGGTGTGATGTGATGGAAAATAACTGGGAAATCTGCATTCATTATGATATCAGGAAGTGTCTCTGTGAATTCCTTTTTAAAGCTAAGACCTAAAAGAAAAGAAGACTGTAGCCAAGCAAACATCAGAGTTATTCCCAACAGAATCATGATCATTCATAGAAGAACAGAAGTGGCAACATGCATGGTCTTCAGGTATTAGAACAGAAACAGTAAAGGAAAGGAAAAGCACTTTTCATCTGGGTCTGGAATCTGGTGGCTAACAGCAAAGAGCAAAAGATGACCAAGGTTGAGAAGGAGCATTTTCTCAAATGCTGTTTGTAAACTCGCTAGAAAATTCTATGCGATGAGATTACTCAAACAAAATACTCAACGATGAACACTTATTTCAATTTACCACAGTGTTAGGTACTGTCCTATTTATTTGAATATTATAAGGAGATAAATATGTTTAAAGCAGTGCAGAAAGTTGAGACTCCAACTTCAACAATATTATATTTAACTTGAAATATCAACTTGCAGATATCAAGGAAGAATTTGTTAAGGGAGATCAAGTCCTTTAATTCATTAACTAGTTAACGAATACTCATCCTGTGCCAGAGGTGGCAGCTCACAGTGGTCTGAAGAATATAGGTTAGAAAATCAATAGCATGTAGATGTCACACCAGATAAATGTTCAATATGTGTAAGTAACAAAACATCTGACAAATGGTGGTTAAATAGCAGAAATTTATCTTGCTTACATAACTCTGAAGGTAAAGATTAACTAATACTGGTTCATGGGCTCAATGAGGTCAGGAATATGGGTTGTCTCAGTTTTATTTATTTATTTGGTACTGAGAATAGAACGCATGACCTCATGCTTGCCAGGCAGGCACTGTGCTGCTGAGCTATATCCCTGGCCTCAGTTTGTTTTAAAACATATTGTTACTTTAGTCTTCCTCTCATAATCGCAAGTTCACTGCTGCAGCACTAATGATCATATCAAGTTCAAGCAAGGGAAGGTAAGGAGGAGCACAAGACCGAATCTTCTGTTGCACATGCACTGTCTTATCAGAGAGGCTAATTCATCCCCAGTGGTCCTTCACTGAAAGTTCTCTTTCTCCACTTTGGCAAGAAATGAGCAATTATACTATGTAGATCAAGAACTCCTCTATTTTCGCTAGATTTAGGGAGAATGACTTGATACATTAAACAACCCCACAAATTTCCAATTGTAAGAAACAAGAGAGAATTTGATTCACAGTAGATATTTTGTAGAGCTGCAAAATTATGCAGAGACTGGTCCAGGCCAGTAATGAATTAGTTTTATTTAAATAAAAATATGACAATCTTGTCCATGTTGGCAACATTTAGTTTATGAAGGGACATGTGACTCACTTCTGAACAGTACTGCCTAAGAAAATTTCTGAAAACTGTGTCAACATTATTTTTTTCTGTTTCATGGAGACATTAGGGAAATCATTGCTATTTCCTTTCCATTTTGGGTGTTTCTGAATAAGAATTAAGCACTGCAGCATGTGGTAGTCAGAAGACCACAACCAAGGCAATGTCAATCACAGCAAACTTTCTGGACCTCAATGATTCATTTACCTGTCCCTTTATTATTTAAACCAACAAAACTTGGGAACTCTGCTATTTGTTGCTAACAGTCCAGATGTAATAAAAGTTTAATTTAAATACATAGACAAGGAACTTCCTTTATTATTTAAACTAACAAAGCTTGGAAAGTGTACTTTGTAACTAATAGAGCAAATGTATCAAGGTATATACAGAAAAACCAGAGGACTCACTGTGAGCATCGCCAGCATTCAGGGAGGGACAGGTGAGGAACCTGCTCTGGGAACAGAAAGTGACATGTGGCCAAATGAAACCCATGAGTGTAGTTTGTTCTGAAAAGACAAGGAGCTATCTCATGAAGAAAGAATTTATGAACTGTATGAAGTGCTACTGATAGTATGAAACTATTAAAAAGAGTAATTTTAACAGGGTATTGTGGTGTAGATCTATAATTCAAGCATTCTGGGAGGCTGAGGTAAAAGGATGCAAGTTCAACCCCAGTGTGGACAACTTAGCAATTTACCAAGATCTTGTCTCAAAATAGAAAAAAAAAAAGATAACAAAAAAGGGCCTCACGTGTAGTTCGGCATGTGGTCATGGGTTCAAAACCAAAACTATGTGCAACACTAGGGAAGGGAAAGGCAGGAGGGAGAGAGACACAACAGTAATTATAAAATCAGATAGATGGGGGCCCTTGGAAACATTTAGTTTTCTTTGAATACTAGCAGGAAGATAACAGTATTTGATCACAAAGTTTTGAGGCAGTACTAATATAACATGGGAACACACTAGGATGCTTGGTCACAAGTAAAATTAATAAAAAGAAAGTAAATGAAGCATATTTTGTTACTGTAGTTGCTACCTAGAGAAATGTGCTACAGGAATTTGCATTGCGATGAGCTCATGAGCTATGGAGAAAGGAGAAACCATAGGAGCTGTGCCTTCTGGAGGGGATGATTTCTGGAGAACTACAGGAGATATAAGCTTCTGACTGAGGGAGACACTTTTGCTTTGGCTCAATGAGAAGGAAAAGATGTGAAGATGAGGCAAAGAGATTTATTGGATGTTGGAAGGTAAATATTAACTAATGGCTGTCTTATCCTCAGAAAATAGTCGTTAGTTCCTCAGTGGAGTATGGTAGGTGATGGAGAATGTGTGAAGTATTAGAATTTGCTTAAACACTGATAATGTGTAAGAAATTTTTCTAGTGAACTCACTTTATGGCAAGAGTTAATTGGATACCTTGCAAGTCATTATTTAAAGTCAAAAGGCTTCAATTTCATGTCATTGAATTGTATTATTGTGATTTTTCACAATACCTACTTCTAATCATTTTGATCATGATTTATAATTGTTGCTTCGAGCTTTAATTCTGCTTTTTAGCATTTTGGTTTTGAAATTATGGTACACATGTTTTAGGATTGACATTTAACATTGTTTAGCTCTGGGCACATAGCAAATGTGTCAGGATCAATAACAGTGGCAATAACTGGCAAATTGGTATTTTCCAATTTTAAAAATAAGTATTTTTTAGCTTGCAAAATTGAATTATATTTATGAGCTTAAAACTACATAAATATTAATCAAATTTTATCAAAATTAATTTTAAAGATAAGAAATCCTAAAATTTGTAAAAATATTCAAATTTAGGAATTAGATTATTTATAGGTGATAAGAATCTGATTTCTCTTTTTCAATGGCTATGTATTTACATTCATTTTTCTTTATTTTGTATTATTATACATAGCAATCAATTGTTCCATTCTTTATTGTCAGGAATATATTTCAATATCAATTCATATATTTTGCTTCTTTTCTAAATGTGGCATGAAAATCAAGAAGGTAGATCCTGTTTTTCACATTTATTAACTACGTGATGAATAAAAACTAGTATCATCTTTATGTGAATAATCACTGAAATTCCTTTAATGATTATTTTCTACAAAGCACTGTTCTAAGTACTTTTTATATACATTATTATTTTATCTTATTGGATGACCCATGTAATAAACATAATAATACTCCTAATTTGTGCTTGAGGGAAGTTTAACTTACAGTGTTAACTAGTTTGTAAGGGGCAGAGTCAGAATTATACTTTACCTTGAGATCTCACACATTTAAACTTCTCTAGTTCTCAAAGATTAAGTGAAGCTCATAAAAAGTACATAATAAAGATTGTCTTTAATTCTCATGATTATATTAATATAGTTTTGTGAAATTGGTCCTAAGATTTGGACAATTTAATTACACCTAGAAATCTAGTAGACAACCAATCAATTTATTTTGTGAAGTCTTTTGTGAATTGAAGCAGGTTTTGAATGATCACTAATAAAAACAGCACTAAGCACAACAAATAAAAATTAGATACATTGGAAGGTTTATTTTTATGATATAATATTCAATATATGACAGTATTATATGGCATAATAAAGTAAATTTAAATGTAGATTTTTTATCAATACAACAATGCAAAGTTAATGAAAAGTCTGAATTTAGTATGCCCATGATTTGGTTTTATGTGTTTTCAGCTTAATCACATTTTAAGTAAACTCTGTATCTTTCTGGTCTTCATAGCTGTCATGCTTACTCATGATAGTCTTATCAGGTTAAAAACATCAGCACTCACACACATGGCCAAACCAAGGTTCCCAACACAATTTTATTCTGCCATCTCTCTTCACCCCCTGGTCAAACTGGCAAGAGAAGAAAATCATCATATGGATTTCCAAGTAGGGAATGCATTCTTTCTTCATTC
Source organism: Dolichotis patagonum (assembly GCA_004027295.1). Taxonomy (NCBI): domain Eukaryota; kingdom Metazoa; phylum Chordata; class Mammalia; order Rodentia; family Caviidae; genus Dolichotis; species Dolichotis patagonum. The sequence goes on from PVJX010012592.1 coordinate 10,660, forward strand.
TTTCAGTCATCAAATTTTGATTAAGTCCTATTTTCATGTACCAAGGATGAAAACAGAATTCTTGCCCCTTATGGAATTTATAATTTAATGTGTAGGAATAATGTTAGGTGGTGATAGTTCTTAGAGGAAAAACTAAAGATGAGAAGAGGATAGAAGTTAATGAGAAGTTATTTATTAAAGTGTCAGAAAAAATCTCCATTGATAACTGTTGGATACAAGAGTTACTGATGCATTTGTGCAAATATGAGATATGGGCCCAGAATTATAAGATGTGCTTATTTTATTTTTTGGCTCAACATGAATTGTTATTTATTCTATGAGATAAACAGCAATAGGAAAGGATCAATACTGTGCTTTAAAAATACGCAAGTTCAAGTTGTGTCTTTATATAACCTGATAATTATAAAAGTCTGTGTTATTTGTTGAAAATAAATTCCACTTAAAATAAAAGGCATTTAAAATATAGAAAGATATTGCCATACCTGTTGCAATTGTGCTGGTGGTGGTTATTTTTTTTTAAGTGTAAGTTAATTCAACAGAAAAGATGTCAGCAATAATTTATTAAGAGCAGACTTGCAATTATGTTACAGTATTAAATGCAGTCACCCTTACAGTTATGTGCAATTGACCAATATAATGTGCTGCTTTCTAGGTCATTCAATTTAAGAGTCTAAACAGCTAGCCTTTCAGCAATCAAAAGGATCCTTCATCAAGTAAACATTTAGGGAAGGAATAATTTTTAGCTAGTGAAAACATGTAGTAGTTATATTTTTCATCTCAGAAATAAGACCTACCACTTTCTATATAAATAATTTAAAATATGAAATTTTAGTCTAGGTATAAAATAGTATCTGTTTGTCTTTCTATTTATCTATCTATCACCTATCATCTCTCCATTTCATTCAGACTGTAAGAAATCTGCCTGTTTACTCATGTTCCAAATAAGTCCTGAACATTTTCCTTTTATTCCTTTATTCATAAAAGAGGTGACTATCTATCAATGAGTCCCTTTTGGTGTTTCTAACTCTTTTCTGCTTATCTCTCATCATTGATTTTTCACATGCAAAATGTTTATCTCAAATATGAAGCTCTTTTTTCTCTTCTGTAATACATTTTTATTTATTCTACTGTAGAATGCTGGTTAAAAAGCCAATATGCACCTCCTTTATTTCAACACATTCCTGCTAATTTTTACTATCCTACCCTCAAGCTTCTGCTTTTATTATTTTGCTGAATCTGTTCATTAAAAGGCTACCAGTAGGCCTGACAGATTCCAGAAGATTATTTTTTCTATCAATATTTTCAAAACTATTGAATAATTTTGATCATCATTCTTGGCTTTTCTCATTCCTTGGATTCTAAAGGTACAATTTCTAGGTTTAAAATTCTAGTTGCTCTTTTTTCTGATATTTTTATTCATTGATATGGCTTTGCTGGTGATACCTTAGATGCTGACACTTAGGAAGTGTCCATTTGCAGTTTTCCTCTGCTCATCACTTCTGTCTTTCCTTTTTCTTATTTAAAGTTGTTCTTCTAGCTCTTCTCTTTGATTCTTATAAAAAGGATTCCTTTGATTTCTATGAGGACCATTTCTACTGGTGAATAAAATACTTAGTGTAGTGTAAAAGAACAAATGCTCCTTGAAAGAAAGCTTATCCGTCTTTGCACCCCCAGGACACTACTTTATGCATAAGATATACCTAACAAGTGTGCATAAAATCAATCCATATTTACTTCAGAAATTTGTGCAGTAAACTACAAATTTGTGTAGTGAAGCAGATAAAGGCTGTAAATGAAAACCTCAGAATAACTCCTGCATGTGAGAACAAAAGAATGACATTATTTCACCACAATATATACCATTTGTTATTCATTTATCATTCATTATTCTTTACATTCTTTTTCAAAATTTTATATTTATTTATTTATGGAGCTGAAGTTTGAATTTAGGATCTTTATGATGAGCCATGTCATCAGCCATTTTTATATTTTTTTGAGACAGGGTCTCACAAAGTCACTAATTTGTTCAGGTTGGGTTTAAACATAGGTTCTTCAGTTTCATCTTCCTAGCTCATCCAAATTCTTCATCATGGATATAATTTACATTGTCACCTCTCCTTCGAACTCAAAGATAATCAATGAGTTTTATAAAATCTTGCAGTTTTATAAAATCTTGCACCCTTGCATATCTTATGTAACTTCCCTATTTTCATGAGAGTTGTTACAAACTCCACTGTCGTCTTTTCTGTGCAAGATTTGTGAGCACAACTAGTCTCTCCCAATTTATCCTTTATATTTCAGACAAAAAGCCTCATTTCAAATACAAACTTAAGAATTTCCTCTAGTGCATAAACACTTTTGATGAGATTTATTGTGCAAAAATGATTGGATACATGAAAATTTCTAGGAGAATATTTTAAGTGTTTTTTATCACATAAAAATAAATATCTAAGATGCTGCATATATTAATTAGCTTGACTAAGTCATCCAACAATTTATACATATTTCAAAACTTCATGATGTATACAATATATGTAATTTTAATTTGTCAATTAAAGTAAGTCAAAAGAAAAACAAAAAATCTTCATTCAATATAAAAATAGTGCTAATATCTTATGGTTCTCTCTCAATGGGGTATTTTTAAATCTGAAATTATATGAAGACACTAGAATCAGCTATTTTACAATGAGAAGAAAATATGATCCTTAAATTCAAAGTAAAAAAATACATAAAACAAATACAAAGCATAAACTAGCAGACAGCTCATCTTTAATTTTCTTAATGTCAAAATTATAACCATGACAACTCCAGGGTACACCTATAAATATATGGTGACAGCTGAGCAGCCCTTTGTTTCCTGAGTGAGTTTTAAATCATGAGGAGGGAAAACTTGTTGCATCTGGGCCAATGGTTTTCCTGCACCTAGAATGAAAGAATAAAAACTTGGCCTGGTTAAAAAATAAATAAAAGATTTTAAAAGTAAAATAAAAGAGCTATTGACATGTACTGTTCAGGACAAAGTCCAAACTTTCTTATCACATGTTTGACTCCAAGACCTGGTTTTATTTTTAATTTTAATTTTTATTACTTTCTGTTTTTATTGGTGTATACTTGCAGTACATGATTACACTCATTGCGGAGAGTTGATACACATACATAACACATCTTGATTCTTTTTTATTTCTTTCTGTGACCCTCCTCCCACTATCCCTATCTCTTTATGTCATTTTTTTGCAGAAGACCTATCTCTCTGTGTCCTATTATCATTTATTTTCTTCATTAATATATAACAGCATGCAATTCTCATATAATTTTTACCCTTGTGCTTCTGTTTATTTCATTTGCTCTAAATATGCATTCATTTTCCTACAAATAACTCAAGTTTACCCTTTTCATAGCTAATACTCCATTGTATATAAATACCAAATTTTTAAATCAATTAATCTTTTAGGCCATTTCTAATATTTAGCTGTTATGCATTGTCCTGCTGTAAATGTGAATATTTATATTTGTAACTAAAACAATATTGCTACTCCACCTTTATCTAGAAAGAATTGCTACCATCAAGAAATCAAATACAAATGTTGCTAAGATTGAGGGGAAAAAAGAGCCTTTCTACATGGTTGGTAAGAATGTAAACTGACATATTTATTATATAAATTAGTATAGAGATTCTTCAAATCTCTCTAAAATCTCTCTAAAAATAGAAATTCCATTTGATCCAGCTATTTCCCTTCTGTGTATCTTTCCAAAAGACTTAACCTACATTTTTTAAACTAACACTAGATTCTTTTAAGAAAACTGAGATTAAAAAAAAACTCAAAATATATATAGTGCATCAGTTTTCAGGTTCTCCCACTATGATCAATGTTAGCACTGAATTTTGTTTGTTTGTTTGTTTTTTAAAGGCAATTCTCCAGTCTTCTCAGAGATTTTTCTGAGACCCTGCTTCCTAGATAGAGCTAAATACCTCCACCTCTCCTACGTCAGTTTTTATTACTTATCACCTTCCATTGGCTGTAACCTACCTGAGAGTATTCTTACACTGTTAACATTTTTCTAAATATTCAGCCGAAAATCAGGGGCTTGAAGTAGATCACAAGTTGTAGAGTGTTACAAGTAAAGTTTTGTTTTAAATAACAATACTGAAGTCTGGACAAACATTTCAAAATGGGAGAATCCCTGTGGATCATTAATAAATTATGGATGGAATTGCTTCTTTAGTCACAGACTCAAGTTAGAGTTTAATTCAAGAAGACATTTTTTAAAAACTTTATTTCATGTTAAATCTTTTAGAAGATTATGAAAAGAATGCTTTTGTATTGAATCAGCATTTACACTCTTAAAATGACTGTGATTTCTCTTTGTTTACAGTTTATGGAAAACCAAGATTCACTTTGCATAGGGGTAGAATTAAGAATATTTTAAGAAAGGAATTTTTATCCAGGGTGCAGAATGAAAGCAAGGTAGATTAATTTTAAGGAAACAAAATTTAAAAATGTTATTTTAAGGACAGCACTAAGGTGGTCCTGAAGGAACTCTTTTAGAATACAACTGGGGAGAAAAATATTGCACACATGCACAGCACAAGGGGGCACATTCCCAAGCACACACATGGCAAATACCTAAGATCATTGGAAATTTGGGCAAACAGACTAGGAATCTGCAGTAAAAACAAATGAACACCAAGACTGCTCATAAAAATCACACGAATCAAGCTATTCTTCTTGTGAGTCAAAATAAAATTTGATTATTTTTGAGAATTACATTTAACAGATAATGAATGTTTACCAATAAATGCTGCTTTAGAGTTAGTTTGAGATAGACATTAGGCAACACTACAGTATTTTGTATTAAAACAAATTTCCCAATTATCATCAAAGAACTGCTTAAAGAGTCCTAAGTCCAGAGAGTAACAACTATTGGCACAGATTAATTGAAAATCAATCCTCTGCCTGTATAAATATGGTTGCATTTAAAATTTGTAAATCTATAAAAGAGAACAAAAGGAAGTATTTCTTTTTCCCTTCCTGGAGTTTTAGGTCAGAAGCTATAGTCTGTTTTAGTCTTAAAGACCATATTTTAGACAGATATACTGCTATGAAAGATCATTTGTTGATGTTAAAGAATATATTCATCTATTTAAGTAAAGGATGAGTGTAATTATAAACTACTAAAATTTAAATATTATTAAAATTTTTAGAAAACTTAAACTAAATATTGCCATTGGTAGTCTAACAAGAAGTATTATATCTCCTGAAAAAATTAATTTCCAAATCAAGGCAGAAAACAATATATTTCACTGTATATCTAATAACATTGTGTCTTAGTTCACAAATTCTTTTGTTTGGGAACAATTTGATTCACAAACAGAAGAGTTTAGCGAATTTTTGTTTTTACTTGCAAGTTCTGCATTGGGTGACAAACATGACCACAGCAATCTTTTCTGCATGAATAGAAACACTGTCATTTTTTCAAGAATCATGGAAAGATTCAAGTTAAAAAACTGAGGTACCAGTGTACATGGCTTTCTGTCTTTAAAAATATATAAGCCCAATTCCAACACCAAAATAATTTTATAGAAAATCAGAAAATTTATGTGATTCCTAGAACTATCAATTAGCAATCTATTTTTTTTTCTTTATTTTTCCTTTCATGTGATCTTCCAAATAGAACCCATGTTGCAGAGGAATTTTCTTACTAGCATATTTGTGGTCTGTCTCTCATCCTTGTAATCCTTTAATTTATTTCAATTTTTTATTTCCAAAATGTTTTGAACTTTCAGTGCAACGCTTGTTAATGGAAAGGGAAAAGAAAGAAATTCAAAGTATGCTTTGACTTCATCTCCTTGTTATTTTCTTTGTCATACTTCAGTCATCCTTCTCTTAGAACTGCTGTCATTCCTTCCCTTCTCCCCCTCTATCTCTCATCTTACTCGTCATTCTTCCCAGAATTTGGGCATGTATTTTTCCTATCATAAATTCACTCTGCAGGGGATCTCTAAGGAGATGTTTCCAAGACCCACAAATTTGTGGCACCATTTCTCTGCTGTCATTTTCCAGCCTTCAGTTACAGATCAATTCTTTCTTCCTGTTAGTTTTCCCATATGCCCTATACGAATTTGTTTCTTAACAAATAAATCTAATTTGTCATCAGTGCATTTGCTATGTAGCGTGGGCCTTTACTGAAAGGGTGAGCAGTCATTGTCTCCCTCACATCAGTTGTCTCCATGGTATCCACCCAGATAACCAAGATTCTCTCTGCCCCTTCTGAGTGACTCACACTCTGAAAAAGCTCTGCTATTTCCTCGAAAACTGCTAGTCTCAGTGTTCCCTTTCCAGACTTTTCAACCTGTCATCCACATTCGTGATGCCATTATTTTTGTATTGTTTCTTTTACTTTCCTGGTTCATTAAAATAATAAATTCATTAATAGAACAAAAATGCTTTGATTACATGCCTCAAAAGGGTATATTTAGGCCTCAACTCTCCAAAGCAATAGCTGATGGAAAGAAAATGAAAGATATAACTCACATGCAAGCCTTAGCTCCTCAGTTTTAAACTAAATTGATTAACATTAGTGAGACTTTTGAGTCATCAGAATTATCTGAATAATTAAGTTCATTTGAATGATAGTTATAGAATTTCAAGCTTAATCAAATGATGTATTTTCAAATTATTATGAGTGAGTTTCAAATAAATTATCTGTGAAGAAAATAATATTCATAAACATGCATAAGCATAAAAATATTCTTAAGGTGTCAATAACAGGCTAAAAGAACCTTGATTTCTTTTCTACACTTTTTCTTTAATAGGGAAAGCAAGCATATTCAGGATTAGATCAGAAGCCCACTCATAATAAGCAACATTGAGCATTTTACCCAAATATCTACTGGCTGTCATGTGTCTCCTTTCAAAAAATGTCTATGCAGGCTTCTTACCCATTTGTTAATTGGCTTTATTTAATTTTTTGATACAGAATTTTTGAGCTACTTATGATTTTCATATTAACCCCTTAATGGATGTGTGGCTTGAAAAAATTTTCTTTCTCTCTATGTCATCTGTATGTGCTGGTTTTTCTTATAGTGCACAAATTAATACAGAACTTTTACAGTAGTATTTTAAGAACTACTGAAAGATCATTTTGAAGGTCTATTGTACTCATTGTACCACTACAGATAAATCTTTAAAAATCAGTTTCCAATTAAATTGCATTTGTTCCAAGATATATCAAATGTTATATCCCAGTTTCCTGTATCTGTCAAAGGAGAGAACTTACCAAAGTGTAAAAAAGCTGCAGCCCTTATAGTTATGCAAGCCGTAAAGACCAAGAGATTTTCCACACATCCTGAAAATTTAGAATTAAAAGAAAAATTAGTTATTCCATTCATAGTATTACAAATACAACATCGAGTTTTTGCCAAGGACTCTTCTAGGAGTTGAAAAGAGAAAGAAAAACAAATATATCCCTTTACTTAAGATATTAGTATTCTGTAAGGAAAAAAGACAACCCATGAGCAGTTACCAGGGTGCTTAGCGTCACAGAGAAGTGTCTAGAGCACCAAAAACCGGTGGCCAAGTAAACAAAGATTTTGGCTGGGTTAGAAAAAGAAAGAGTATTTAAGAAATATTAAGAGGAGAGGCAGAGAACTTTCAAAGTGGAAAGCATGCAATAAAGTGTATGCTTTATATAGGAATTAGAACTTGATTTTCACTGGTACTGTGCTAAGCAAACAGTCAATAAATGAGGGATGTGTTGTTGTTGTCATTGTTGTTTTTGTTGTGTTGACATCAAATTGTAAACCCCATCAGGATTCAATATTTATTTATGAAATCCAATGCCAAATTTCAGGCTCTGAAAGACAGTTCAGCGTGTAGCAGGTACTCCATACACATGAATGACAAAAACAGACACGTGGAGGTTGAAACGATTGAATCTTATATGCCATCGCTAAATTATGCATATAAGTGGACTCATTTTTGTTCCAAATAGTGCTGAGCAAAAGGTGGCAGAGTGGTATAAAATGATAATAAAGTACACCTTTCGCCGACCTCTTTAATTCAGTGAATGTCAGCCATGCCAGGCGCACCTTCCTGTGAGATACCTCCATTTTTTTGTCTCCTTGCAGGGTCTTTGGCAGATCCCTCACTGACCAGCTCCTCATGTCTCTACAATGAAGCCTTGATGTCACCCAACACTGCCACCTGCCACAACACTTTCAGTTTCTCTTTAAATGTATTGATGGGCTTTTTGTCTCCTCTGTTAAGTGTAGCTATTCTAGAGCAGAAAAATACTCATTTTTTATTGAGCCTCAGAATCTTGTGTTTCACTGGAGAAATACTGTCGAATAAATATTTGATGAGTGAAACAGTGATTGAGAAATGGTTCAAAAACCAATGTTTTATCTTTGCTAGTTCAACTTAACTCAAATGTTACTTAAAATTGAAGCGCTATATACTCCTTTTTGTCTTGCTCATTTCAAAATCTTTCTGCTGTCTCAGATCCCTACCTACTCTTGCTGCTCCTCCAGACCTCTGATCTTTTAAAGTGAATTTCTATTTTTAAATGACTTTTTTCTTTCTGTCTTAATAAACAGTTTTACTCCAACTAAATCAAAGGTAAAAATTCCTGACCTTGTGAACTCTTTATACTTATGGGTGAAGTAAGCCTTTTGAAGCATCAATAACAAATATTCTGGCTGACCAAAAAGGCCATTATTTCATTGCTTTTTTATTTGCTCATTCAATAATTTTTACTAAGAAAGTGCTTGCTCCACTTACCTTTCATATTTCTTTCTCCACTGACCTTTTGCTGCATCAGTTCCTTTAGTCTTTATCGGTTCATACTCATCTTGCTTATGAAACTTTCTCTGTGTATTGGATGACAGAGTACTATTTCTGTGAGTAATTCCATTCGCACCTTGGTAATGAAAATTGAAGAAAATTCTCTAATGTCTTTAAATTTCCCATTCTGGAATGAAAAATAATTGTAAAATAACAATAACAGTTGACAAAAGACAAAGGTCTTCAATTCTTAACTGATTTGTTCATCTTCGTGTATTTTTTTGGCATTAAAGGATGAAGTAGATTTTTCTTTTTCAGTCTCATAAAATATAATCTGTTGTCCTAATTTTAATAGATATTCTTTATTGCAAACAACAATAACAAACTGCAAAATAGCAAAGAAATCCATAATGAGCACCTATTATATTAGGAGAATAGGATTGTATTAATTATACCTGCATGTCAAGAAATCTCTGGGAAGAACAGGTACTTGAACTCCTAAATTATGTAGTCAAAATCCTCAAATGCATTTTTGGGAAATTCTTCAACAATATCACTGTTAAGGCTGGGGATTTAGCTCAGTGGTGTAAATGCCTGCTTTGAAAATGCTAGCTTGTGAGTGTGAATTTGATCCAGGTATCAAAAGGGAAAAAAAAAGGAAAGGAAAGAGGAAAGGAAAGGAAAGGAAAGGAAAGGAAAGGAAAGGAAAGGAAAAAAAAGTTTCATAGTTATTACTAATAGACATCCCTGCAAAAACTAGACCAACTCCATGTTGCACACTTGATTCTTCAAGGTGAAGTTTCCACAAGAGCTAGTTTACAGCTGTCCGAATGAAATAACTTGGCTATGTTGTCCTACTCAGTAAGCCAGGGTTTCCTCTTCAATTTCACCACAATGTGTACAGATGCTTATATGCTGCAAGTGTGAAGAAGGCTAAGAAAGCAAGCATCTCACTTCAACTATGGAGAGGTAGATCGCACAGCATATGAAATGGTTATAAAAAAAATACAGGGCTGGGGATTTAGCTCAATCTCATTATGAGGGCTCCTGTGTCACATCAACCTATTATTATTAGATTATGGTACAATATTGGTTGATAAATTGGAAGTTTAAATGTGATGTGTTAGAGAGCTAAGAAGTAGCTGCTATTGTCATATATGATCACTAGACACCTTTGAACATTGTATTTTTTTTCCTGGTACTAGGGATCGAACTCATGACCTTTTACTTGCCAGGCAGGAGCTTAAGCACTGAGCTAAATCCCCAGCCCTGTAGCATATAAGCATCATTTGATACCTGGATCAAACTCACACTCAGCAGAGATGTCTGCGGTGGAGGGTGACTTGCCTTCACTGTGTTCCTGAGGTGGGACATGGCCCTAGATGCGTCAACTTCATTTCCTTTGGATAATCCCAGGGTAAATCATGGGGACTTCCTTATCTGCAGCGCAGCAGAAACACAAGGCAAAACTGCTTTTTCTCCTTAAGAAGGTGGGCCATGGACTCCTTCAGCATAATTTAGTACAACTTTTGTGAAAAATTCATCATTATTGTCCTTGGTATCCGGAGGGAGGAGCACTCATTATGGAGGATTGGGAAAAGACAGGCAAACTGCTGCACCTGGAGCCTCAAGCCCCTATCTCTGTCCTGCACACCTGGCATCTCTGCCGGGATGCTATTGCAACTTTTGGCCAGCACACAGATGGACACCACATGGCTGACTTCCCGGTCCTCCCGAGTGTGCCGCTTCTGCTGTCTGCCCTTTCTCTTTACTCCTTTTTCTTTCAGCCCCTTTGCCCACCAGGGCTCTTGTTGCCATGAAGAGCAGCAAGGTATTTACTGTTGAATGGTTACATTTATTCCACTTGTCTAGTAGTATGTTATTTCCCATTATCAATGGTATTTCTTCTTTTTATCTCTGGAGGGCATACTTGCCTACTTACACTCCTTGGAATTAATCTCACATACTGTTTTATCACTTCCCAAGGCTGATTTCTCCTTTCTGCTGCCCTTTACTGTTTCTCTTCAAATCTCTTTGGCTATATTGGTTCCATTTCTCTCAATACTTCCCCAGACCCAGGCTGGCAGGGGCCGGCACCCCTGCTGACCTTGGGAGGAGGTGATGCTTCTGTGTTATCCCCGGCAAGCCTTATGTGGATTCCTATTCATTGCATTCACCCTGCACAGAATGCGTTTGCACCACGGGCTGAACAACCCAATTCCACAGTTTTGCCTCTCCCTAAATTAAGCCCAGCCCCCTCCGAAGCAACCCAGGATGATTGCTCAGCCAGTGACCTGGGCTAATGTAAAGGCATTGATCCAGTCTGCACAAAACTTGCTCCACACATCTGAAGAGGAACCCACTGCTGAAAGCTTCTTGCAGTGGTATTTACAAAATTGATAATGAACTCTTTAGAGTTTGTTTTTATTCTATTGCTATGTGTTTTTCAGCCCACCATGGGGACCTTAGAGTCCAACAACCTCCAGGAAAGATTGGAATACAATATTTGGGTTCAATTGGCAAAAATAGCTAATGTCTCTCATTTCTGTCTTTCTCAAAAGACAGAAATAAAATACATTCTCTGGTCCTATCTGATTCCAGTATGCAAAGAGCCTACCTCTCAAAATAATTACACCATTTTCTCCAATATTCCAAACAAAATTGCAACATATGCTGACTATCCAAATTGGGGCACTCTCACCCTTAAAAAACCTGATAATGCTGCTAAAATGTTCACTCCACATGTAGCAACTTCAAAGGCCTCATGTGCTCATCTTTAAATTTGTACTATTCAATGTCTTTGCCTTCCTAATAGTACTTGTAGTTGTTCCAGTTATGAGCCAGTATTGTATGGACATGGACACGTTCCTTGTTCCTCTCCCTGCTGGATGGTTTTTCTCATTTGCAGAGCACACCTTCAATTATATCCCTGCAAATTTATCTCAACACAAAATGTTGCCTTAGTCACCTTGCTACATTGTTGCCTTCTCCTGAATTTAAACTGTCCACCACCAAACGGTCTATAACTAGTCTCATTGATCTATGTGGGGACTTTTGTATTAACCTGTTAACCAAAGCAGAAATTTATGCTTTAGGTGTTTCTTTGGTTGGTGTGCCTGCCCTGGCAGCCAAGGCCAATCTCAGTGTTAAAGTACTAGCTTGTTTCATGACAAAACAAATTAATTTTACGTCCACAGCTTTGGCATTATGAAAAAAAGAACAAAATGAGCACCAACAGGTGATTTTAGATTATTGTACTGCAATGGATTATCTACTGTTACATCATCATGGATGCAATGAAATTGCTCAGATATGCTGTTATTTGTCTGGTGAAAGTAAATCCATCAATGGGAAACTTCATGATTTATAAGAACTTTCCAAACAGATACATGTGTCCCAAGGGCTCAATACTGGATTATGGAATTTCCTTACAGGATGGTTATTAGATACCAATTGGCTAAAACAAATGTTTCTTTATGGTGTTACTGTCCTTATCTGTTCAACTGGTATGAGATGCCTTGCATAATGCATCCCATCCCTATACAAAATGTTCATACCTAAAATATGGGCTTTAACATGATAAGGAACCCTAAGCTAAAAAAAGGAGGGGGAGAGGTAGAAAGGCTATACTAACTATTTTGTCCCGGACACATCTTGTCTACTATGTTTTGGGAAAAAGTGAAAGCCTTGAAACATTGCCCCCACCCCAAGGTAAAACATGAGGTCCTGTAAGGACAAGAAGCAAACAAGTTATATATTCTAAGCATGTGCAGTTTGAGTTTCTTTGTTGTTTATCTCAATAAAAGCTGCTTGTTTAGGCTGGACAGGTGGCAGCCATTTTACTGACCCTTGGTGTGTGTGACACCTTATTTCCCCTTTGCTTGCAGAACCCCAACAATAATTCCTTTGTGATGCATGACTTCATTCCAAATGATAAAGGCACTGCATAGCAAACTGATATAAAGTTTTAGTAGGGTGAAGAAGGGCCTCAGAACAATTTAGGAAAGAAGAAACTAACAGACTCTGACAAATAAAAGGTAAAGTTTGAGATTGTTAATTACTGTCAGAGCAAATATGTATGTTATAGAGAAAACCACTGAGAGGTCCTTACATGGGAACATGAGTGGAGAGACAATTTTATGGCTTTGTGTCATGCTGATATTCATGTTATGGGCTGCAGGCATTCTCCTGATGAGATCTGATCTTTAAATCATTCCGTTACTACAACCATAGTTATAATGCTTGTCTTGCTGATCCTGTTGAACCTACATGTTTATAATAGCTTATATCTGCCCTTTTCATTGCACTGTTAATAGGATCAATTCTTCACACCAGATAATATTTTTAAATTTTTAAGTGGACGCCAATCCATTCAAGATTTTTACCCATGGCAGTCTAAAAATTTTATAACTTTTTCCCTCTTATATTCTACAACTCCACAGAAATCCTAAGAAAAATTAAATGATGGAAGAAGAGAATTGAATTATAGACAAACAGAAGATTAGTCTGACCTGTATAAAAATAGCTGCTAATGACTAGCTTATATTATGTCACTGTCTGACACACTGTGTTTGGATCATCATTTTATTGTGAAATAATACTTTTTTTTTTTTTTTTTGGTACCGGGGATTGAACTCACGACCTCGCGCTTGCCAGGCAGGTGCTTAAGCCACTGAGCTAAATCCCCGGCCCAATAATACTAATTTTTAAAATGTATGCCCATTGAATTTCATTACACTGATAAAAATTCAAATAAAATCACTATAACAAGTATATTACATGAAATAGAAGACAAAGCTAAACTATTCATCTACTTTTAAATTGGCATCAATTTTCCTATGGGTCCCAATTTTTTCATAATTGCTAAGTGGAGATGAAGCTAACTGAACAAACTAAACTTATTCATTTGTCTTTCCTTGATTCTCAACATATCATATCACTTTTCTAAAAGAAAAAAGAAATGGAAAGAAAAGAAAGAAAATTAAAGAGAAGAAAAATATTTTAATGCTTTATTTTAAAAAATAAAAACTCTCCCAATTTGATCTCTTGGAGACAGAGTATAATAACTATACCAAAAATATCTGTAATAATAATATTTTAATGGCTAAATTTAGTAACCACAGTAGCTAACTTTTATGGGACATTTGCTACATACTGTTACAGTTTTAAATGCTGTATAGATAGGAACTCATATTTTCATTACAATAGTCTATCAAGAGGTTGATAATGTTATTAACTGTATTTTTCAAATGAGAATTAAAATTTTCAGAGAGTAATAACTTGTTTAAGAAAATCTAGTTAGTAGTAAATAACAATTAAAACCTAGTCTCCTAAAACAGGAAACTCTTGCTTTTAGCCACCACATTTATCAGTCTATTGATTGGTTTCATATAGGTCTGGGTAGGAGAAGAATGCCCTACCCTGCTCTAAGAGCAGGTAGCTTAGATACTACATGAAGGACACAAAGAAAGCTACTTTGTTGCTGCTGGTTGGTTGTTGCTTGTCGCTTGTCACTTGTGGCTTGCTGCATTTTGCCTTTTACTTTCTGTTTTCCATGGACTGTTTCTGCCTTGCAGGGCCCTCAGCAATGTTACTCTGCCTTCCATCAGCCAACTATGAACTGAAACCTGTATAAACTGTGAGCTAAATGAACTTTTCCCCCTTCCTTGGGTGTCAGGAATTTTGTCTCAGCAATAGGAAAAGTAACTAAAACAGAATTTGGAACCAAGAGTGGGATCACTGTGGTGACATTATCTGGTCATGTGGCAAGAGTTTGAAAAGATTTGGAACCAGCTTGTGGTAAGAGTTTGGAAAGGTTTCACTTTTTGTTCAAAGTGATTTTAGCTTGCTTTGCCTTGTTTAACTTCAACACACATGAAGGTAGGGACAGCTGTTTTGAGAAGAACGAGAGACACTATGACAGCCATTCTTGGCTTCCCTAATGTCTGGTCTTGAAGACCTGTAATGCCCTCCTTGTCCTGCTCAGATCAGTTCCATACTATGTGGTTTCATGTGAATTCCCTGTATGTGACATTATGGACAACTATTTGGAAGAAAACAAGAGTCAATATGATAGAGACTGAATATCTCCGATTGTCTAGTTTTGAAATTTTTGTCTCTTATATTGCTTTCTTGTGATCTGCTTTGTTCTGTTTTGTTGTATTTAATTTTACCCTTTTGATATAATTGCATGTATATTTGAGTGGGTAAGATGGATGACCATATTGCTGTTTTTGTCAGATCGTGGAGCAGAACTGTTAACAGTCTCACTGTTTGAATGTCTACTTTACAAGTTTTAACTTTGTAATTTGAACAACTATTTCCAAGAAGTCAGTATGTAATTTTGTCAAGTAATAATTTCTTAAGTTTTTTTGTTGTTGTTCTTTACCTTTTTTGTCTTGCAATTCTGTATTGTTGCTACTCTTTAGTTTGTTTTGTTTTGTTTTTCTCTTTAAATAAAATTTAAAAAAAAGAAAGTGCTCTAAAGCATATAACTGCATGTATGTTTAAGTGTGTAAGATAGATGATCATATTACTGTTTTTGTTAGATCGTGGAGCAGAACTGTTAACATTCACTGTTTGAATGTCTTTGTATGCTTTAATTTTGTAACTTGAACAACTATTTCCAAGATGGCAGTATATAATTTATCAAGTAATTATTTCTTAGTGTTTTTTTGTTCTTTTCTTTTTTTCCTCTGGAGTTCTGTATTGTTGCTACCCTTTTTTCTGTTTTGTTTTGTTGTTTTTTCTCTTTAAATAAAATTTTTAAAAAAAGAGTTTGGAAAGGTTTGGAGATGTTGGCAGAAGATGTAACCCTGGAATGTCTGGGACTGTACTTCATGGGAGATTCTCAGATCAGAATGCTGATAGAAGTTCTGCTGGTAAAGATCAGGCTCAGGGGATTTCTGCTGTGAAGGAGTGCATTGGTCAGAGTTCAGACTCATATGTCAGCAACACAAGTGTATGATCACAAGATTGTTGTCTCTGCATGGCTGGCCTTCATTTTAAGACTATTGAATATACTATAACTATTAGATATACTATCTTTTCATTAGCATTAATACTGAAAAACAAAGACACTCCTATAATTTAGGACATTTCAGAAGTTTAGAATTTATGTAACAAGAGCTCGGACCAAGACCAGAACTCTCTTTAGGTTAGATTAACTATTTAGTGTAATAAGGCTACTACAATGACACAATATTACAAAAATAATGTCACTAAAAATGGTTAAAAGAACTTACAACATATATTTAGAAAATTTGCATATTGTTATTTATGTCATATAATAAATTAATGAGGTTAATTCCATATCACTGCTGAGGAAATTGAGCCCAATTAAATTAACTCACTTAAGGTAAAGTATCAAGAAAACTATGTAAAGAAGATTGGGATCTTTGGAAGTGGTCTTGAAACTGTGCTCTTAGGGGCAATATAGCATTGACTGTGTGAAGAGATAAATTAAATTTAGACTTAGAGGTAGTTGCAATAGAAAACATAATACCAAGTGTCTTAGCTTTGTATGATACTACATCTATGATCTTACAGGGAATGACCAACCCACACAACAGGCTTTTTATTGGGCAATGCATGGTGATTAATTTCATTTGGAACTTTAGTAATACTTAGGATTTCTGATCTTTCCCCAATATGCTTTCTCTCATATTGCTTTAATTACCATTAAAGAACCATTAATTTAAATGTTCTTAACACTATTCCTAATGTGTCTTGAAGTACTAATCAGTGCCTCTTATCTTGCGATAAACTTTGGGAGCAGAAAATTGCATAATTTTCACTTAAAAAAACATAGAAAGCGGTACTCTGGTTTAAGAATTTCTTCCCACAATTCTGGTTGGAAACTGAGTTGATGAGAACAAATTGATGAGAATCAATTTCCATGATTAGGTTCAGTGTTGAACTTAACAAGGAAATATAATGGGTTCCCATCCAATTCCATTCACAACCAGAACTGTGGAAAAATTAAGTTTGTGAAATGAGGCATCACAATATGTCTTTTTAAAGATCTGGTGGAATCACATTTCTGGGCCCCTTGAAATTCTCTAGCTTCATGTCAATCAAATTTGTCAACTTATTGGAGCCAAAACTTAACTTTTTTAGATTAACCAGAACTTAAAGAAAACTATAAGACTTACGGATATTAGTAGGCAAGAAGGAAGAAGATAGTATATAAAGGCATAGATAATATACCTCAAGGTTATATGTGTTCTCTTTCTTACTATCTGGGTATGATGTCTAGGTAGTGTCTGAAATATTTATAATTTTAAATAGCTGCATTAATTTTGAAACAGAAACTGCTGACATCTATCAGATAATGTCTGTCATTATCAAACAACTAGACCACAGGATTTCTTACTTAATATAAACTCACAGAACACCAATATCAAACAAGGCTGCTCTGTGACTGATGGACTGAAGTGAAAATATGACCACAGTAGTCATGTTTGAGTGCCCTTAAAAGCTAGAACACTAAATACATAAAAAGGAACCAAATATCTCCTTTCTATTTTCTAACAGAAAATTGTTACTGCTTCCCCAATTACAGGTCTAGTTCTACTCCATTTCTCCAACTTCTGAGACAAAAAATATTTTCTTAATCTATTTGTGCTACTATAAAGAATACCAGAGAATAATTTACACATAGTTTATTGACTCACATGCCTTAAGACTGAAAAGTTATGTATAAAGGCTTAACAGATTTGGCAATTCTTATCTCAATATAGTAGCTTATTCTCCAGTAAAAATGTATTCTCCAATAAGAATGAGTGCTTCATCTTCCCATGGAAGGGAAGACAGCAAAGACTCAAAATGAGGCAGAATGTGTGCTTTCATAAAGGCATCAATGTCACATAAAGGGGTGGAGTCAGTTCCCAAGAATCTCAGTATTGTTACAATGGCAAGCACATTTAAAAATGAATTTTGTAGGGTACAAACACTCAAACCACAGCAGATGTCCATAGAATTAAACTCATTTCCCAAAATCCCCAAGTTCATTGAACCCTGACCAAAATCTCTCTACCCAAAGTCATTCACTAAGATGCTCCACAGTTCCCCATGGTGCATGGTGCATGGTGCATGGTGCATGGTGCATGGTGCATGGTGCATGGTGCATGGTGCATGGTGCATGGTGTTCTTCACTGTTAGAAGTCATTGAACACAGCTATGTTTGACCACAGATGTGTTTCTTGAGATATTTGAGATGTGAGCTTGATGCTCTGTTAACTTCCTGGTCTTTATTTCTAACACACTATTCTTTGTGAAACCCAGAATCATATATCTGCCATCTAGATGCACATTTTGCAGATGTCTAAATTTGTGTATTCTAAATGAAATGTTGCCAACCAACTTCACCAGTATTTCTTGTGATGTTCTTTATCTTATTTTTGATAATACTTCCACCAGGTTTTAGACATAAATATGCTAATCTGTTAATCTTCACATGGCCCTGAGAATCTTGTCTAGAATAAAATGTTCACTTCCAGGGAAACTGGAACAAGTGATTATTTATATCAATTTACATTTTTTTAAACATCTCTAAAATTTACTCAGTTCTCTGGTGGCTAATTCCATTGTTTAAGTCCAGATTTCTCATATAATGTACAATCTGTCTCTCAGAAATGCTTTTTATTTCTGCCTTATTATGCAAAGTGAACAAGGTATAGGATAGATCACATTTTAGTTATTCTTATTCTAGCATCATTGATTGTCACAGTGAGCAAGTTTGATGACATAAAGGATGTAAAGATTACTCAGAGATGAGATTTAGTTCAATCCTGGAAAGGACTAAGAAGGAATATTTCTTCAGCATAAGAACACCTCAGGGAAACAGGAGTGAGCTGAGATCTCTGAATTTATTTATTTGTAACTTGGGGACATGAGAAAAAGTTGTAAAAGAAAAATGCTCCCAACATCTGTATAGGTGTTTTGGTGATGGACAGAAAGGAGTAGCAAGATTAGTCACATGACACAGGCCAACCTGGGTTAAGTAGTCTTTTGGGGTAAAGGGGATGCAATGGCCAAAGCAAACATCTCTGAGAGTAACTTAGTGTTGATCCTGCTGCCTGTTGTCCTGCAGATATGCCCTAAATTTAACCTCATATTTCAGAAGCCTGGAATCCACTGTTCCTAAGGTCTCTTCCTTTTCACATCTTCTTCAACCTCTCTGTTGACAAAGTGTCTCTCCACAGTTATCATTATGTTGTTTTTAGAATAGCACTGAAAAGCTTCTTAACTGTCTGTGAAAACAGCAAGTATTGCCAATATTGGCCAAATTTAATCAGGTAAATAATTTTTTACAGGAAAAATATCCACTCTGTATATTCTTTGCACATTATACAAGGGAATATTTCAAGCCCATTGGCAGGAACAGGTAGCTGTAAAATCAACCTTATTGCACCCAGTTCTTTTGTAGAAAACATTTACTAAGTCTTGCCAGTTAATATGTGGTCCAGACATCCATGCCAATCCAACAATGGTGACAAGATAAATACAAAAGTTGAGACAAAAGGCATAGAAACTTTTATAACAATGCAAAGGAATGAGTTTATTTTGGCTAAATCCAGTAACATAAAGAAATAGGATTATTTAAAATTTTATTCTGAATTATGAAATTTAATAAATTCATTAATTCACATATTTTGTAAATTTTTGTATCTCATAAATATAAACAAGCTTTCTTTTATTAAACATATAGATTCAAAATTCTCTGGAGGATTTGATCCTAATTCACCAAGTAATAAAACTTTAGAAAATTATATAACTCATAAGATCATACAATATTTTTATATAATAATCATAAAAGTTTCCAAGTAAGACATAGCAAGATATTGTAGATGTTCAGTGAACTCCAGGCAGTGAGCAAGGCCCAGAATCCACCCCTGGGCACTGACTGTGTGCACTCCAAAGGTGGAATTCCAGCTCTTGGAACAAGTGGGGCAAACTTGGAACTCTGCTCCCAGGCATTAAGACCACACCCTGCACCTGAGGCCACCCTAAGAAGCACAAGAAAGACCAGCGGGCCTAACCAGACTTTGCTCAGCAAACTCCAAGCAGCGAGCAGGACCCAGAATCCAACACTGGGCCCTGATGGCGAGTGCCCCTGCAGAATCCCAGCTCACAGGGCAAACTTGGAACTCTGCTCCTAGAGGAACCTTAGATGACAGAGGATTATCTGTGTTAACTTGAAAGGAGATTAAGTGACTGCCTCACTGAAATAGAAGATCTCAGTTGGCTCCAGTCAGTGTGGAGTATGCCCCTAAAATAGAGGTGTACAGTGGGTAAATAGGGCCAGTAGTAAAGCTACCTCCAACTAACTGTAAGACTTTGGTGAGTCTGACAAGAGTGAGGGTAACCCCTTCCTATATACAGAAAACATCAGGCAGAGTGACAAGTGTGCCAAGAAAGACTACCATAACTTGAAGAAAATCAAAAGGGCTTATGGGACACACAGGCACACAATAGGGACACAATAGGGTCTCAGCTGACACAAACACTATAGACAGGGAGGTTTGATGACTTGGAATAACCTGAAGATAAAGTACTAGCAGGAACTAAATGTTGACCTACATCAATACTAATAGGCTTGTCAGCCCAGGAACAATATAGGACTTACCCAACAGGCCCTGCAGCAAGAAGTCAGGTGACTGGCCCACCTATTCATTGTGGGACCCAGCAATTGGACAAACATCAAGCTTATAGTAGAATCCCAAGATACACACTGCCAACAGTTGACACTAGTGGTTCTGAAGGACCAAACACCAACTCAAAGCAGAAAATGGCAAAATGAAAAAGCAAAATGCAGTCTCAAAAATCTAGTCCACCAGGAGCAAGTACAGGAGACATTGAATTAGAGGACTCCAAAAGTAACAAACTGGAAATCTCTGAAAAGATAGCGAGTGAAAAAAAAAAAAAAAACTCCATAACGCCATAGAGGAAATCAAATTAGAAGTACTCTTGCATGTAAAGATAGAAATAACAACCTTAGTAAAGGAGTTACTGAGCAGAATTAAAGAAGAAATAGAGAAAAAAGTACAGGAGCATGGGAAACTGATTGAAACCTTGAATGAACAGTATAGAAAACAAGGAGAATTCATGAAGCAAACTGAAGGAGACATGCAAGAAACAAAAAATTCTATTCAAAGCATGCAAAACTGTTTAAATGAAGCTGAGGATAAGATTTCGGACCTTGAGGATAGGATTGCAATTAGTAATTATGAAAGGATAGAACTTTCAAAAATAACAAAGCAACATAAAATGACAATCCCAAAGATTCAAGATGATGCTAAGAGCAACAATATAAGATTAATAGGCATTAGTGAAGATGCTGGAGTCAATACAAATGACATAACTAAAATATTCACAAATTTCCCAAAAATGGGGGAAAATCTGATATGCAGATAAGTGAGGCATATAGAATGCCAAACAGTCACAACCAAAATAAATCTACACCCAGACACATAATATATAAGATCTCAGGCATACAACATAAAAACAGAATACTAAAAACTGTTAGAGAAAAGACACAAGTTACCTATCAAGGAATGTCTATTAGAATCACAGCAGATTTTTCAGCAAAAACCTCAAGTCAAGCCATGCTTTGAGTGAGATATTTCAAAACCTGAAAGAAAACAACTTTCAACCCAGACTGATGTACCCAGCAACACTTTCATTCAAATTTAATGGAGAAACAAGATACTTCCATGACAAAGAACAACTGAAGAAATTCACATTCACCAAACCAACCCTGGAAAGAGTATTGAAAGACATACCAGACAGAGATACAAATGACCACAATCCCTAGAACGATAGAAAGAAATCACCGTGTAGGAAAAGCAATTAAACAAGGGGGAAAATCAGAAAGCAAACTATTGGAACAAAACATGGCAAAATCGAACCTGTACATATCAATGATATCCGTAAATGTAAATGGCCTCAATTCAACTATCAAAAGAAATAGGTTGACAGAATGGATCAAGAAACAGGATCCCACAATATAATATATACAGGAAACACATCTGACCCAAAAGGAAACTTACAGATTAAAAGTCAAAGGATGGAAAACAGTATTCCTTGCAACAGGAATTCAGAAAAAAGAAGAGGTAACTATTCTATTTTCAGACAATGTGAACTTCAAACTTAAAATGATTAAAAGAGACAAAGAAGGTCACTACATACTTGTAAGTGGAAAAATTCAGGAAAAAGAACTAAAAATTATAAATATATATGCACCAAACACAGGAGCACCCAACTATATAAGACAGATACTAATGGACAGGAAAAACCAAATACACAAGAACTCAATTATTACAGGGGACTTTAACAGCACATTGTAACAAAGAGATAGATCAACTAGACAAAAAGCAAAGAAATAATAGAACTGAATCATACCACAAGCAATTGAACTTAGTAGATGTTTACAGAGTGTTCCACCCAATCACATCAGAATACACATTCTTCTCAGCTGTGCATGGGACATTCTCCAAAATAGACCATATATTATCCCATAAAACATTCTTAAATAACTGCAAAGGTATTGAAATTATCCCATGCATAATATCTGACCATAGCACTCTGGAATTGGAAATTAATGTCAAAAGAAATTGCAAAACCTGCATAAATACATGAAAATTAAATAATGACCTTTTGAACAACCAGTGGGCTACAGATAAAATTAAAGAAGAAATAAAGCAATACCTATAATTCAATGAAAATGCAGAAACAAGCTATAGTAATCTGTGGGGTGCAATGAAAGTGGTCTTAAGAGGGAAATATATAGCAATAAGTTGTCATATCAAGAAAACAGAATGAGCACAAATAAACAAACTAATGCTTCATCTCAAGCTTCTAGAAAAAGAAGAGCAAGTAAAAACCCAAAGCTCATAGAAGAGAGGAAATAGTAAAGATTAGCGCAGAAATCAATGTAATTGAAACTAAAAAAAAAAAAAAAACAAACAAAAAAAACCAAAGAATTAATGAATCAAAAAGCTGGTTTTTTTGAGAGAATAAAAGTAATTGACAAACCTCTAGCTAAACTTATAAAGAAAAACAAAGAAAAAACCCAAATTCAGGCAATAAGGAATGAAAAGGGGAAATTGCTACAGATGTCATGAATATTCAAAAGATCATGAATAACTACTTTGAAAATCTTTTCTCGCATAGAGAGGAAAACACAGAGGAAATGGACAGATTTCTACAAACATATGAATCACCAAATCTCAACCAGGAAAATATAGCAATTTTGAATAACCCAATATTAGGTATTGAAATTGAAAATGTAATAAAAGACTTACCAACAAAGAAAAACCCAGGTCCTCATGAATTCATGGCTGAATTATACAAGAAATTTAGAGAAGACTTGATGCCAATACTCCTTAAAATCTTCAGTGAAATGGAAAAGAAAGCAATCCTTCCTAAATCATTCCTGGAGGCAAGTATTACTCTCTTACCAAACCAGAGAAAGACCCAACCAAAAAGGAGAACTATAGCCCAATCTCACTAATGAACATTGATGCAAAGATTCTCAATAAAATACTGGCAAATAAAATGCAACAAATCATGAAGAAGATTATACATCATGACCAAGTGGGGTTCATTCTAGGAATGCAGGGATGGTTTAACATATGCAAATCAGTAAATGTGATACACCACATCAACAGAGCCAAAACCAAAAACCACATGGTTATCTCAATAGATGCAGAAAAAGCTGTCAATAGAGTCCAACACATGTTCATGATAAAAAACCTTCAGAAACTCTCAATACACGGTGTCCACCTCAACCTTATAAAGGCCATCTATGACAAACCAACAGCCAATATTATACTAAATGGACAAAAACTGAAAGTTTTCACTTTAAAATCAGGAACAAGACCAGGATGTCTACTATCACCACTACTTTTCATAATAGTTCTGGAAACACTAGCCAAGGCAATCAATCAGACAAGAGAGAGAAACAAGAGGAATAAAGATAGGAAAGGAAGAAGTTAAGTTATCACTATTTGCAGATGACATGATACTCTATATAGAAGATGCAAAAAACTCCATTAAAGACTGCTAAAGGTAATAAACAAATTCAGCAGTGTATCTGGCTACAAAGCCAATGCTCAAAAATCAACAGCATCCTGTACACAAACAAAAACCTCACCAAGACAGAAATAATATTGCCCTTAACAATAACATCTAAAAAAAATGAAATACTTAGGAATCAACCTAAGAATGTAAAAGACCTGTATGCTGAAAATTTATACTACGATAAAAAAGGAGATTGAAGAGGATATTAGAAAATGGAAAGATTATCCATGCTCTTGGATAGGAAGAACCAACATTGTGAAAATGGCCATACTCCCAAAACTGATATACAGATTTAGTGCAATCCCAATCAAAATACTATCAACATGCCTCACAGATCTAGAGAAAACACTCCTAAAATTCAGTTGGAACCAGAAGAACCATAGAATAGCAAAGATAATTCTGGGCAATAAAAACAAGGGAGGAGGCATCTCAATTCCTGACTTGAAACTGTACTACAAAGCCACACTGAGAAAATCAGCATGGTACTGGCAAAGAAATAGACCTCAGGATCAATGGAACAGATTAGAAGATGCGAGTGTAAATACAAAGACACTCAGCCACCTGATATTTGACAAAGGGGCTAAACATGTTCACTGCAAGAAAGATAGCCTCTTTAATAAATGGTGTTGGAAAAATTGGCTCTCCACATGCAGAAGACTGAAACTAGATCCATGCCAAGCACCATGCACAAAACTAAATGGATCAAAGACCTAAAATTAAAACAGAAACACTAACTCTACTGGAAGATAAGTTAGGTAGAAGTGTTGGAGACACAGGGGTAGGCAGAGAATTCATTAACAAAACACAAACTGCACAGGAAACAATTCAGAGAATCAACAACTGCAATCTCATATTATTGAAAAGTTTCTACACTTCAAAAGAAATCACCAACAGAGTGAAAAGAAAACCCACAGAATGGGAAATAATTTTGGCCAGCAAGCCCTCAGACAAAGGACTTATATCAAGAACATATAAAGGGTGGAAAATCATGAAGCCCCCCAAATTCAAAGACCCAAAAATTGGCATCTGAGATGAACACACAGTTCTCAGATGAAGATACAAATGGCAAATAAATACATGAAGAAAGGTTCACCCTCACTGGTCATTCAAGAAATGCAAATTAAAACAACATTGAGATTTCACTCGCTCTGGAAAGAATAGCTGCCATCAAGAAATCAATTGATAACGAACATTGGCAAGGCTTTGGGGGAAAAGGAACACTGCTCCACTGTTGGTGGGAGTGGAGACTGGTACAGCCATTATGGAAATCAGTATGGAGAATGCTCAGAATACTAGAATTGGAAGTTCCATTCAACCCAGCTATTCCCTTCCTGGTTATTTTCCCAGAAAAACTGAAAAGGTCATATCACAGTGATATATGTGCATTTATATTCATAGCAGCACAATTTGTAATACCTAAATCTTGAAAACAACCAAGATGCCCATCAACTGCAGAGTGGATGAAAAAGATGTGATATTTTTATACAATAGAATATTACTCAGCTCTGAAAGAGGATGATCTTGAGGTCTTCATAGGGAAATGGAGACAACTTGAGACTATCCTCATTAGTGAAATAAATAATAATCATATTTATAAATATCACATTGTGTGTCTAGTGTAAATAGTAATAAGAACTGTAGGAGTAATAAACCCCAAATGTTTGTGCACACATTTTATTAGGCCAAAACATTCATGATAGATTCAATAATCAAAATTTTAAGTGAGTTGTCATATGCTTTAGAGGGTGTAACATGCCAGGTCTCTCACTGAGTTCAGTTTGTGGTATTTGAATTTCTATGTTTCCTTTCAATTTTTGAATAATCATCATTTTCCTGGTAATATCTTCCTATCTGTTGGGTACATTATTAAGATCTCCATTTCAAGTTTAAAAAGAACAAAATTCCACTGTACTCTCTAGGAAATAATCCTGAGAGACAGTGATGCTGTCACAAAATCTCCCTCATTTTTTTCATCCTACTGAAAAGAAGAGAGTTATTTAGTGGATGAAGTAAGGAATATATAGATATTAACAAGAGAAACCTTTATAAAATGGGTCTCATGTTAGAGAAGCCACCAGTGGGTGAATGTGGTAGAGCCCTATCATAAAGCTATTGATCGGGGAAGAGTAGATAATAAGGGCTGACTCACTTCTAGATAAAAAGATCTAGAATTTAAACATGTATTAATGTTTCAGTATTTCCAAATTCATATCAACAGGATAGAAAACCAAAAATATAAGGATGTAGGATGAAAGATCAGACCAGAAATTAATAGTAGCTACCTTTAGGACTGTATTATCTCAGCAACTTCAACATGCAAGATAGATTTCTAAGTAGTGATTTGTAACTCAATGATTTCATAACCTGTTTGCACAGAAACTAACAGCAGGTGTTTGAGTATTTTGATTTTCATCAGCCAATATTACACAAGCATCTATTTAACTATGCTTTTTCTTTTGTTTTTTAATGCAATTAATCACATTCAAAATTTAATTTAAAATGATCTTCTGTTACTTTTTTTCTCAATTACCGATTTTTGGAGATTTAGGGACTGTGTATTTTCTTTTTCAATAAAAGAAAGAGACTATGTTATACTCTGCATATAATCTTCATTGAATTTAAGGTGGTTGATAATCACCAATAGATTTTCTTTTGTGAAGTTTTAAAAATGTCAGTGTGATTGGAAATAAGTAAGAACTAGATCAGCTTTCAAATGAAAACAAACTGAATTACTAATTCAAGTGCTTTTGCTCTTTACTCATTTTTTAAAAAACCTTTTATTTAGCATCAAAAGATATTTTAGAAGAAATTGGAAGATTAGCTACATCAGAGATTAGATTTTTATCAATAATAATAACTAGATGTTTTTATAGATGGGTGTTATATGAAAAATTTCTTGGTGAAGAAAGTTGACTATTTTAACAAAAGTAGTATTTGTAGAATCTATATCTTCAGAGATCAGTCTTTTCTTAACTTTCTACTTCATCTCTATAAATAAATTCATATATTCTCATACTGCTACTGTGGATACTATGAAATTTTTAGTGATTTTCCATTATACTCAGATTTCTGATTCAATATTTTTTCCCAACTGGAGAAATAGTTATCTATTCAGCATATAGAATTGTTATGGTTGTAAAACAAAAGACATGTGAAGTGAAGATAAACATAGGTTACAATACAGGCAAATAGAGTTGCAACCAAAAGCACTTTGAAAAAAGATTAGAAAATCAGATTACTTATTCACCTTTTATTTTCTGAGGCAGGGTCTCACTATGTAATTTACGCTGTCTTTGAACTTGTTTTGTAGCCCAGACTGGCCTTGAACTCATGGTATTTCTCTTGCTGTAGGGTCTAGAGTGCTTGTATTTCAAGTATACACCACCATGCCTAATGAGAACATTTAATGGCAGAAGCAATTAGCAAATATATAAGTGAACACTGGAAGGGAAGGAGAGGATGACAAGGAGAAGGCAATTAGAGATAGAAGTAACAAAATATTCCAATACGCCTTCTCATAATACTGTACTTCAATAAATATATTTACTCATGAAATAGTCCAGATATACTTTTATTAAGGATATTGTATGTATAACTCTGACATTTAATCAATGTGTCATACTCTGGAACTAAACTGGGAAAAGTGGGACAGGGGCCTTTATGTGAGCTTGTGCCAAGGGCAGCTTTACACAGAGTCAGTGTAAAATAAAAGGTCCCAGTATAAAATAGGTGCCCTATCAACAGTACATGCGTTAAGCAGAGGGAGATGACTGCTGTCAAAGGTCAATGTAGATTTCATTCACAGCTTGGTCTCTGTCCTGGAATTTCACTATTTACAAAGGAAGAGAAATATCTATGGACTGTTCACAGAAAATAGTTTTCCTTGCGTTGATTGTCACAGGCCTATGCTTTCTGAATTTGGAGGAATGGCAGGCAGGTAGGCCTGTGGGAGATACGGGGAAGCCTCACTTCCAATCCACTATGGAAAAGACTTGTAAAAGGTCCTAGTCACTGAGGCCTAACTTTAAGAAATAATATGATTCTAAAGGAATAAACATTTTTAGTTTTTCAAGCACCATTCTAAGAAATTTACAGATGCAAACTCAGTTTTAAAAGCCTTATTATGTACTTAATAACTTCCTTACTGTACTGCTCTGGAAGCTGAAAGTTTAAGTGACTCTAAAGTTACAGAGCTAGTAGAGAGCTGAATTTAATAACCTCATTTAAACTGAGAAGGTGCTAAGGTACCAAACTTTACTCTTAATGGCTGAATCTGAATATCTCTTTTTTGGGTGTTTTATGAACAACTGATTAACAGTGAACATATCTAAAGCCTTGATGTACTAAGAAATATATTTGGAAAATTGTACAAGTATAAAAAATTGTGTACCAGTATAAAATTGAGTCTGCTTGGATAAAAGAGATAGAACTTAAATCAAAGAGGTCATTAACATCAAAAAAGCATGTGAGAGCAGTAATGTGCTGGTAAATGTTTTCCGTTGACTTTCTGGCATAAAAAATACTGACATATATGTTTGTGTATATTAAACATAAACATACATGATACAGTTTATTTCAAATGTTACTGGCACAAAATGTATAGCACACCATTTTAAAATAATAATACACAGTTTGTTGTGAAATCTACAATCATTTCACTCTCAATATACTTTTGGTTTTTGCTGAACTTATGAATCTCTAGGCAACCTATCACTCCAATACAGCAATTATGGAAATGCTTGTGAATTGGCCAACTTTTTCCCAATAGTTCCACATTTTTACACTTAAAGTTTACACTTACATTGAATTTTCACATTGAAAATGTAAACCCATGAGTTCTATTATTAGTTTCTTCCTGACCAGAGCCATGTGCAGTGCCACTCCTGAAACTCCAGAGTGAGGATGGAAGGGGTGAAGGAGGCAAGATTCAGTACACAAAAGCTGAGGTCACGTGGCGCTCCTTCTCCTGATGGGAGAAAGGAACTGCTCCGCCCCTGCAGTGTTTGTTTAGACAAGCAACATATGAATACGTTTATTCATAAAATAAGTTTATTTTATAAACTTATAAAATAAGTTTATTCATAAACTTATTCATGGAGAGTTTAAGGGAGAGTAAAACCTGGGACAGGAAGCGTATCTAGTCTTCAGCAAAATGCATGCCTCGGTGGCTTCACAGGGAAGAAGAGGAAACTGTCTATTTCTCAAGTGAAGGTCAAGTTACTATGTGCATCAGCTCCCCAAGCTATGTACACTCCTTGTGGGGCCCTGCAAACTCATGAGAGGCAGTGGCTTTGTCCTAGGTCCCTGAGTTTCACCTCCAACAGAACATCACATAACTACATTAATTGCACAGTGCCTACCTTTGTCTTTAAGACTGGGTGTGTTGCAGTTTCCCTTACTTGTTACTGCTGTGAACAACTGTTCATCCAATAAGAGTTTCCAAATACTGGAAAATAATTTTGAATTCTTGTGTCAGTTTTATTAAAAGCTAATGATATCACACATTTGTGCCCAACATTTTTTTATTATTAAAACTTTCTCCATCACTTTGCTAAATCTCAATAATCAACAAAGCAACTAGTGAAGACCTGACTTATAGTTGTGAATAATGATTTGTATTCTAAATGGTTTCCCATGCTGACCTATTTTTCAAGCTATTAATGTGTTACTGCTGACTACTGGATTCTAAGTAGATGGATATTGGCATATTATTGTGAAGTAAAGCCCCTCACATAGATCTGATAGAAGAATATAGTCTTGAGATTATAAAAAATAGTAAATACATTAAAATAATTAAGAACTGATCAGTTGTTGCTATTTATTAATTAGAGACCAATTGGTTAGTCCATTACTAAATGTAATTTATTTAATTATAAGTTTATAAAATTAAACTTTTAATTTTGACTTTAAAATTTGGCTCAGAATTTCCTGTAAGCTTAAAAGTTGAGAATTGGTATGATCTGGCTCCAGCACACTACTGCTGAAGACAGCAAGATCTATAGCTTCCAAAGGAGAAGGGAAACAGATAAAATGAGAGCAAAAAATAATAGGCCAAAACCTAGTAGCAAAACCAAAATTAAATATTGAGTAGTGTTGGTGCCATGTATTTTTATTGTCCATAAAATAGCAGTGTGTAAGATGCATGGAACCCAAACACTAACCCTTGGGAAGTATGGCCAGTTGGTCCCTGAGTATTCTTTTCTGGATTATATTCTTTCTACACTACTATTTTCCTTTTGCATTCTACCAAGAGCCAAAGAGAGCATTCATATATTCTTTATCCATCAGAATACTACAATCTGCCAGAGATGGGCCATACTAAGTGGTCCAGAGTACTGAAAATTGTGTCCCCTAGAGGAACTGACATGACTGAGACAAGTTGTCATGTATTTTATTCTTTGAACCTAGCACAGTTCTGTGCAGGACTCCTCAATCATGAAATAAGATTGGATGGGATATGGATTATTTTCCAATCCTACTGTATGCTCTCACCGGAAATGACTGTGATCACACCATGAATTCATCTATTTTTTTCTGCTATTTTCCCAGGACCCAGAAAATAAGTCACCAGGAATGAATTTCTACATAAAGAGGAATTCCATACCTGTGTGCATGCAGATATTCTCACCCTGCGTGATATTTCTCAGCTATGCTCCTGACTACTTTTAGAACAGAGATCCTCAACTCCTGGACCACAGAGTGGTACTAGACCATACAGCAGGAAGTGACCAGAGGCCTTGTGAACAAAGCTTCATCTGTAGCAGGCCGCCATTGTGCTGTCTTCTGTCAGGTCAACAGCTGCATGGGATTCTCACAGAAGTACAAACCCTACTGTGAACTGCGTAGGCCAAGGGTCTCAGTTGTGTGCTCCTTTGAATCAGCCCAAACCATCCCTCTAGCTTCTATCCTCTTCCCCCACCCATGAAGAAGTCTTCCATTACACTGGTCCAAAAAAGGTTTGGGGCCAAAAAGACTGGGGACAACAACCCTGTCCAGAACCCCACATGGCAGCTGGCCTTATGTCCATATGGCTGACTTCTCTTTTACAAACTGTTGATAAAGGTGGTAAAAATTCCAGTTTAGAGTTAGTGAGGCATCAGTTTGATTCTGTCATCTACCTTGTGGCACTGAACAACGCACTTCACTGCCTTAAGCCTCACACTCTTCATCTCTAATTAGGGATTAAGTATGAATTCCCTGCTGGTAATTATAAAATTTTATTATACAATGACAGATATTATGTCCAGAAGGCAAGAACTCCATAAAAGACAGTTATTTCTATTGCTGACACTGCCTATGGAAATGTTGTATGTATGTGTGTATGTTTGTATGTTAAACGTCTATGATTTTATTTAAAATGATTTGATTTTGTTTTTGTTTTGTAGATGCTTCATGTTCACTTTGCATAATCATCAGGACTTTAATGAAACTGAAACATATGGAAATTGCTACTTACCATTTTCTATTCAGGCCAGAAGTTAATACATTTGAACAATAATCCTTTGTGGTATTCATGCAGACAAATCTGGAATATGCACATAGATCCCTTGAATTCTTAACAGGAACGTCAGAGTAGAGAACAAAATGTCTGCATCCTTTTACTGATGGGTAGAGTCAGCATTTATATGAGGCTCATCTCTGTTTCCTCCTGATCTTGCACAGTGGGTTGTAGGTGTTCTCTTCTTCTATGCCCTTTCTCTCTATAAGATTGCTTATTCCTATGCCTTTATTAACAATCTCTTGATCCTAACATCACAAATATAATGTCTCTAATGTGATAATTTAATTGAAGTACATAAGTAATGTCCATCATTTACAGAATTCTTACCCTGCTAAACATAATGGTGAATAATTAATTTGATCATTTTAAGTTTAAAATGTATGTTTTCATCTTTCGGTATCTTGAATACAAACATTTGTAATCTGAATTCTTCATTATTACATACTGAATTTACTTTTACCTCAGGATTTTCTACGTCTCACTCCTGTTCTTCTCCATATAAGAACATTATTTAATTTCCTCTTTATTTAATTTAAAATTACAGCATAGTGTTCCAATCTACTCAAAATCTTCAGAAGACAAAAACAGTGTACTGTTATAGTCAAGAAGAAAACATTTGAGCTAGAAAATGCAAAGTTCTTTTTAAAAAGAAAGAGTCAAACACTTTTAAAGTATTGGATTACTTTTGTTACTGATTTTATAATCAATGAGAAAGTTTCCCCATCTCCTAGGTGGTGTGTTTCAACAGTGTGGCTGCACATTTGTAAAGCTGAAGTTGTGCTTCTATCCTCACAATTTGCATATAATGATTTCTCTGAGTCCAAAAACCTTAATTCCCTATTATTTTCCAGTTCAGTTTCATTAAGTTCAAAATTGATTTTTAATACACTCTGTGCTAAAATTCCCAAGCACTTTGAAAATGTAAGATACAGTATTTTCAATAATGTTACAAAATTTCTTGTCATTATCTTTTATTATATAAACCACAGCTTACTAGGTCACCAGAAATACATTAAAAAATTCATTCTGCACTGTCATTTTCTTTTTTGTTATACCATGTAATGTATTGTCTATAACTAAAAATAAAAGTGCAATATACCTGGAGACTATTGTTTTAATAGGTTTTGAAAAAAAATTTTCAGTGGATCATGAGAAAAAACAAATATCACTAAATTGCAACTGATACTCCTGCCAGATTGCTATGAATAAGTCAGAAGTTGTAAATTTACGCAGAAAGTATAAAAAAATGCACTTGGAACTTCTAATATGGCTCAGTTGTAGTGTACTTTCCAGCATGCTTCACACCCTGAATTCAGTCCCCAGTAAAAGAGTACAGAATTGCAATATCAGTAACTGAGAGAGGGTTTATGTGATTCTTTTATGTTGAGCAAAGAATTGAAACCCTACCATGAATTGCACACACACACACACACACACACACACGGGGGCAAAATATTAATGGTGAGGAACTCTCTTTTCCCCCTCAAATTTACTGAAAATAATTTAACTGAGGACACTTGGAATTTTGTAGAGGAAAAAGTTTAGTTGGATTTTCATTCCCATTTCACAAATTATGTGCATTTAGATTTAAGAAAAGTTAAATTGTGTTGTAAATGGCTGACAGCATTTACAGCAGTGAGAGGGCACTAAGGATAATGTCTGATTTCTATATTTGTTATTTTTGGAACATACTTTGTCATTAGAAAAAATACAAAGATATATTGAAAAGGAAGTGTGGCGAACAGCAGGAAGAATAAATGGAAATGACTGCATTTATGGGTTATGCATGTTAAAGCCTTTTGGGTTCTCTATCTCAGTTGATTAGAACACTCAATGACTATCACCAGGCAACACCAAACATTCTGGATTGTCACCTCCCCCTCAAATGTCCCCCTCACCACAACTTATTCACTAATTCCTAATAATTCACTACCTAAATCTTCCTCCATAGAGAATCTCCCTTCATATTTTTGGTAACACAATCCCCTTTCAGGCTCAAACTTTCATTGTCTCCTGCTCAGACTTTGAAATATGCTCATCGCTGGTGTTTAAGACACTATATTGCCCCCATTTCCACAATATATCCAAATGCAAAACAAATAACAATAAAATGTGAATCTGACTCTGACATTCTCCAACTTGAGCCCTTTTTGTGAAGGTCAACAGAATCAAGAATAAACTCTTTGTAATGGTTTATACTAATCCACTACCCTATAATATTCTGACAAATAAATATACAAATCAATCAATTGATGTTTTGAGTTGTTTGCAATAGGTAGAGAAAATGTATTCTCATTCAAGCTTGAATGATCTGGATTCACGGCAAAACAAACTGTGCCTCAATATAAAGACTAATATGTATTTCATATATATATGTACATATTATATATAATTCATACTGAAAGATAGCAGTTTGGCAAACTTCTCCAATTTATACAGATAAAATATTCATTATGTAGCATTTGAACAAGTGACACAAGTATTAAGCTTGGCAGTGATTCCATGAAGTTTAATCTATAGAGAATCTGTACTATGAATAGTACTTTCTGATGAACCAGTTTTCCACTGAGTTCTTTTTAATAACCAGAAAGGATTCTCTCTAGTGAAAATTGTATAGTATCGCAGTTTAGTAATGTTAAGTAATAATCCACAAAAGAAGTCTAGGTGCAGTTTCACTTACATCTTTACAGAAGGGGAAGCATTTATCATTGCCTGAATTTGCACAGTGAAATGCATCCTGGAGAATACAGGTTGAATAACCATTCAAAAGGTTCTGTAAAATTCACACTCATCTTCAAGTGAAGGATTGTGAAAGAAACTGCTTTCATGAATAATTTAAACTTGGGATTTCCAAAGACAACTTAAATCAGTGTAAGATTTTGCTTACTATATCAAGTGAACTTCTTAGCAGTGAGTAAATTATATTTTCCTTTGCATACTATGTGTGGGAGATGTTCTTCTGAATAGACATGTTTAACTGATTTCATGTGCAGTCTCAGTGCTCTGTTTTCAGATTTAAAAGAAATATTTTCAAGATTAAATCAAGGTGTTCCAGGCAGACTCAAATTGCCATATGCTTTCTAATCTATGATTATCAGAGATAATCATGGGGACCAACCCTGACACCATCCTAATCTACCTATACTCCCTCTTGAAATAGTCAATCTCATTTGTCATTAGAATTCTGAGAAGGAATGTCTGCCAAAGGATAAGTTGTCTTTCATTGATTACAGGGAAGTGATCAATCATTTTATGTATTTTAGTATTTTCCTATCTCTATGAAAATCCTCTTTGGTTTTGGATTAGAATGACTAAACCTATCCTTCCCTGTTTTGTGAACTACTTTCTCAAATTTTCTTTTCTTAGTGGGTACTTTTTTGTGTGTGCTTTTCTTCAAACTTATTTTCCATTTTACTGAATTTACTTGCATTTTTATCAGTCTTATTTTTCATTTACTGAACAATTTGTTATAACTTAAATTTTGCCTTGCCATTTTGATAGATTCCTTCTTCATGTTTTATTTATTCATTTTTCTTGTATATATCAAACAAGTTTATTGCCCTTGTTTATTGTGTTGTCTTCAATTTTTGTTTTTCTTATTCTACACTCAGATGATTCTGATTATTCATATATATATATATATATATATATATATATATATGGATTTTTAAAAATTTTGTGAAATCCTTAAAATTATGAGCTTTTAATTTGAAACTTCTTATGTGGGAAGTGTTTAAGGACTGAAATTAGAATAGTTTCCCCAGAGAAGATTTTGGCTGTTTGTTCAACTTCTGAGTTTAACAATAGAAATATAAAATTAATTTTCAGTTTTTACTTTTGGCAAAATAAATTATATGGATTATAGGTCTAAAATCTTTGTACAACTATATTGTTAATCAAAGTATCCAGATAAATTCTTCTCCTTTTTTTACTTTATCCATGATATATTTCATAACTTCTCCATGGAGGGATTTTTTTTAACACAAAAGGCCAATTTATGACAAGCAAGAATTTTTAGAGATTTTCAATCCAGTCTTTCTCCAGACTCAAGCTCATGTTTTATGACTTCTTTTTACAGCATACCATCAATTTAAACTTAGGTGACCTGTAAATGCTCTAATATAAGTACCTGATCAATGTTAACTTGTTTGGCTGCAATAATATTTTAGTATGTTTATTGTCCATGAAATATTTAGCATTTTAAGAGAATGAAACACTCTTTTATATTTTTCAGTTTTTATTTTTCATTAGTCTATGTTTGCAATGCACAATGACTGCATCTCCTGTGAGGAGTTTGGTGCATGTACATAACATAACTCAATCCTTTTTCATTCCCTTCTCCCTCTCTGCCACTCTCTCCCTTCATCTTTGTTCCTCTTCTTTTTTTGCAAAAGATCTACCTCCCTACTTGAAGGCACCATGGTGCTGCATTATGTCCCTGGCCCTTGCTATTTATTTATATTTTTAGTTTCTCATATATGAGCAATCATACAGTGTTTAAAACAGTGTGTTTGGTTTATTTCACTTAACACTGTGTTTCGAGGGATCACCCATTTTCCTACAAATAACTCAGGTTTATGCTTTTTTATTTCAGAGTAGTACTCATTGGGTATAGAATCATATTTCTTTATCTGTTTATCTGTTGATATAGCTATCTTTTTATATAGTGCTAGGAATTGTGCTACAGTAAATATGAGTGTGTATGTAATACTGTCATATGGCATTTTTAACTGTGTCAGGAAGATACTTGGGGCAATACATGAGTTAAATGGAATTTATATTTTTAGTAGTTTGAGGACCTTCTACACTGATTTCCATAATAACTGTACTAGATTTCATTTGCATGAACAATTTGGAGGTGTTCCTTTTTAGCCTGCAGCATCACCATCATTTGTTATAGTTTGATTTGATAAAAAAAAAGTATAACACTTCTAAAAATTGGAGAAATGCAAATTTAAACAACATTGATAGTACATCTTACTCCAGAAAGAATGGCTTTCATCAAGACATCAAAAAATAACAAATGAAACTTTCTTAATATGGCCAGTAAGCATTTGATAAAATCCACATAATACAAATCTATATGTTAACTTTCAGATGTCTGAATATAATAACAGTAACATCAAGGTTTTTAAAATGTTAGCCTCGGGATGGAGGGCAGGAGGATTATTACAAGTTTGAGACCAGCCTGGGCTACAAAGTGAGCTCAAGGCCAGACTGAACTGCATAGCAAAACCCTATCTCAAAAGCACACACACACACACACACACACACACACAGTTTTGTTCCTAGCCTACCAATCCTTTTCTAATCTTTTTAGACATGCCCATAAACACTCTATTGATTCTCTCAACAATAGAATATTTTTATATATGTTAATTTGCATTTGTATGAGACTCATATTTTTAGCTGTTTGAAAATTATATGTTCTCTAGACATAGTTTACTATGTTTCCAATTTTATTAGTTTTATTTTGAAATCATTCATATTATCCTGTTCTGTTTCACAAAGGGGAGTACAAAAATTATGCATGACATATGCAGTTGCATAGACACCAATTAATACAAAAAGAAGATACTTGATTTTTTTTTTAAATAGGTATCAGGAATCGAACTCACAATCGCGCACTTACAAGGCAGGTGCTTATGCAGCTGAGCTAAATCCCCAACCCGACACTTGATATTTTATGAGCCATTTTTGATATTGCTTGTTCATTCTACAATCATTTAGTAATCAACGCTTTACATTTTCTTAACTAATAAACATTCCAGCCCTCTTCTGTGATACATGTTATATTTGAGGTGACCTAAGAGATCAGAGTTGCAGCTATGAAAAAAACATGATTTTTCTGAATTTCATTAAACTATACATTTATTATGAGTTCTTTAAATTAATGAATTTTGATTTGTCTGAAAGCAGAAAATTATAAAATTTTGGGTTACTCTTCAAAGCTATTGTTCTCTGATGTGGTGTTTCATAATTCTAGCATAGAGTACTGGTTCCCTAGATGAAGTGCACTGTATCTAATTTTGAACAGTGCTTATGGCTGTAGTAGGAAATATTTTACACTATGACCACAGTCATTTGAAAGATGCTTTTTGCTACATTAAAAACAATCCCTGTGCATCAGCTTTCTCTTCTACTAAATGCCAATGTTTTTGGATGTTGAAATGTTTATGACACTAAATGGAATATTTTGCTCCAACTGATTAGATCAATGCATCTGCTGCAGGATTTAGATCATCATTTTCATGACAGATTTATTTCATAGTTCAAGAAACTTGGCATGGGGACACTTGAATACATCGATTCAACTGGAAAGTAAAATATGGATATTGATAACCTTAATTTTGATAGTATTTTATATAGAATCAAATAAAGCTTTTTAAAAATACATGAGAAGAATAAAATCTTAAATCTTATGTAAGCTTCCAAATAAGGTCTGTTATATATCTTTAGTCAAATATAATAGCACATCACTGCCTAATATATGAAAATATATTTTATTGAGTTATTCTGCATTTTTAAGTTCCTGGAAACTCCAGCCTGGATGTAAGGAAAAGTTGCATTTTATTTTGCCTGAGGAATTCCTTTTCCAGTCAGAGTACCAGTTTCCGAGATCTCATCACCACTGGATTCACTAATGGATGATCTACTTGAATTTGCTACTGAAGATTGATGGGGCTTGGGGCCCATTAAGATATCCTTCTCAGATCCCTGTGTCTCACTAGAGGTCTCAGTATCTCTTAGAAAGAATTCAGTAGAAAAGCTCAGACCCATAGAGTGGCCTGGGCTGTTTGGATTGAAAGTCTGAGAAGACCTGCATCTCGGCGCAACAGTTTTGGGAATGGTAGGCCCGCCCTTCATCCCCAGGGAACTGCCTGGAGATCGGCATCTGGGCCAGGTCTGTTTGGGCCCGTAGCCCTGACTTCACCCCCAGGAAGTCTCCCAGAAAGCAGCATCGCAGACTGTCTCTTTGGGACCCGAGCCTCTAGGACCCGTAGAGTGGCCTGGGCTGTTTGAATTGGGAATATTGTGGAGACTGGCATCTTGGCCAGGTCTGTTTGGGACCGGGAAATTTTCATAAACCAATATTCTTGCCTGACTCTTTGGGACCTGCTGGCCCTTCACTCGCAGGGAACCTCCTGGAGACCTGCCTGGGACAAAGCATGGTGGCCTGGCCTGCCTGAGATTCCACAGGCTCCGGGGTGGCCACACCCTGCATTCGCCTTACAACTGAGGGAGCCAGGAGCCCAGAGATGGGAGTTAGGACGCTGTGAGGAAGCCAAGAGCCTGTGCGGGAGCCACTGCCCCTTCAGGAACTGAGGGTGTAACAGGTAATTTGCCACACGCGCAGAGAAAGCTTTGGAACACCGCTCAAAGTAAGGAAATATAGAAAAATGACAAAAGGAAAGAGCAAAAGGCAGGCTCAAAGCCCTAGCCCTCCCCAAGAAAGCTTAGCAGCTGTGTACATAGAAGAAAGAAGAAGCCATACACCTGAAATGTCTGAAATGATATCAAATGAAATAAATATGCAAATAGGGAAAGCTATGGAGAAATTCAAACCAGAAATACTTGCCCAGGTAAAAGAAGAAATGATAAAAACAGTGAAAGAAATAGTGAACATATCTAGTGAAAACACAGCTATAAAATTAGAGGAACAAAGCAAACAGATAGAATCCCTCAAAGAACAATATAAGAAACAAACAGAATGCATAAAGCAGATTCAAAGAGATATACAGGAAATGAAAAATTCTATTGAAAGCTGTAAAAACCGCCTCAATGAAAGTGAAGACAGAATTTCATACCTCGAAGATAAGATTGCAGCCAGTGAGCAGGAAAGACAA